>VUQH01008964.1:2043-16667 GCA_015106775.1 Etroplus canarensis
AAAAAATAAAAAAAAAAAAATAGAAAAATAAAAAAAAAAAAAACAGTGGAAAGTTCATGTTCTCCACTGAGATGTATTTACTACTGCTGATACACTGCTCTACTGTGGAGCATCACTTTCATTATTTTATATCTGTTTTCTGCAGCAGAGGAGGAAAGTGCTGTGTTTGTATGTGTGTCTCCTGTGTATGTGCACATAAAATATTCTCTAGTTCTTTGACTACTCATTCTGTTTCTCCTACTCTTTTGTCAGATATCAGTATTAAATGTGTTCTTAACATCTAAAGTGCCTAATTCACAAACAACAGAATGAACATCAGCTATAGTCTTTGACATCTTTTTGATAAAGACAACCATTTAGTAGATAAACAGGGTTCACTTCTTGCAATAACCTACACATTTCCCTGGGAAGGTGTTTCTTCTGGAGGTGTGGCTGAACATCTGATCTTGTCCTTCAACTTTGCTGTAAAAAAAGATTATGACTGAGCGATAGACAAAGATAGATAAAGATGGTTGTAATCATTAGCTGCAACTACAATGCTGATATTGTTTTCACTCTATAAACCTTTGGAGTCTCTGTTTGTCTACATTTGGAATTCTGCCAAAATGAGGTCCCAAAGACACCTACAAGGATGGACAGGATCAGAACTGAGTACATCAGACAGATAGCTCAGGTTGAGCAGTTCGGAGACAAAGTATCAGAGGCAAAGCTGAGATGGGTTGGAGATGTGCAGAGGAGGGATAGTGGGCATACTGGACAAAGGGTGTTGAAAATGTAGCTGCCGGGGAGGAGGAAAAGAGTATGATCAGAGGGAAGCTACATGGATGTAGTGTAGGAGAACTTGCAGAGGGCTGGTGTGACAAAAGAGGATGCAAGGGGCAGATTATCCATAATGGCATAAGAATAATAGTAATAATAATAATGAAAAAGAAGAAGAAGAAGAAGAAAGCCCGTCCATTACAATTTAAACGCGTTTGTAACTGCACGAAATAATGCATGTAAATACGTGTGTGTGTGTGTGTGTGAGAGAGAGAAAGAGAGAGAGAGAGAGAGAGAGAGAAAGAGAGAGAGCATGAGAGAAAGAAAGAGAGAGATCTCGCCTAGTACAAAAAGTCTTGTAGAACAGTTACTTTTGGCAGGTTCAGCCCTATAAAACACCCACAACTTCACTCACTCACTCATCATCTCTGCCTGCCAAGCAAACTCAAAGAAGAAGAGATAAAAGAAAATCTAAACATCAAGAAACTAGCTGACATGCTGCTGAGAGAAGGTGTTTCTGGGTCTGTATGTGTTTTACAGAGGTTGCACCTGTTAGTTTTTTTTTCTTTACTACCATTTATACATGCAAGTTTCTCCCTGTTAAAGCTCTTATTTTACAATGTTTTCAACATGTGAAATGTGTGCTTGTGAATTCAAAACACACATGCAGCACATGCATATCTTATGTATGCTTAATGCTTAAAATATTTAGAGCATACTCAAGATATTACTGACCATAAATGAAACAATTGTTGGCATATTATTTTGATCAGAAGGTGGATTGCACTGGTATGATTTACGGTTTCCCTGCACCTCAGCAGAGCCCAATGAATAATAAATGTCTCTGACAAAACAAAAAAAAATCTACAGTGTATATTTGATGTTGTAAAATAGCACGTTGTTCAAACATTAATTTTTAAAAAAGGTGAAAAAATATGGATTTTTTTCCCGATTAGATTTAAATTTTATGAGATTTTATTTTTTATTTTGGTAAATGATAATATATTTATCTAATCAAATTATTTAAACTTCAGTTAGCTATTTTATCTCTTCCTCCTTTTCTCTTCTCATCAAGCTGGCTGTCAGGCCCTATGTGTAGCTACAACAGTCTGCTCATTGCCATGGAAACATGAGGGGGTGAACTTTTGTCACGTGCCAAAAGCTTGCTCCAAATAGAAGTGTGTTGGTAGTGTGTGTATGTTTTAATGTGCATGCACACTTGTACATGGTGCCACCATGAGTGTGTGTAGTTAGTAGGATAGAAAGAAAACAGTGTGCTTATCTTTGAAGAAGACTGCAAATCCCCCTTCGGTCTGTCACTCTCACTCCTCCGGCGCTCTTTTCTTTCTCAACCACACTTTCTGTAGCTTTTATTATCTTTCATTCAGATACACCCTAGCTGCATGCTTCCTTCCTCCTGAAACTGACTTAAAGGGATTCTACTTCATCACCTCTTCTGCTCTCAACTGCTCTCCTGTCTCTTTCCCCCCATTTCCCTCCATGAAAATAAATCGTGAAAACTTACTGTGTGCTCTTCTGTTTTTCTACACCTACTCTCCTCCCTCGCCCTATTCCATGATATGCAGATTCTCTGCTCTGAAAGTACAGACTGTATTGATCTTTTCTGTCCTCCCTCTCACTCAGTCTCTGTCTCTCGCTGCTCCCTCTATCCATTATCCTCCCTTCATTCTGCTCTTTCCCCCTCCTTCCTTTCTAATGACTACTTTGCTGATTCAGAGACCATGAAGAGTTATGGCATATCTATATAAGTGTAACAACAATTAGAAGAAAAAAAAACAATTAGTGTGCACTGAAAGTTAAACAGCATAAAGGACAGCACAGCAGCTGATGGAAAAAGGATTTTTCAAATCTTGCATCTTGTGGTGCAGCTTCTGTATGGAGAATTTTGAGGAACATTTAGGGGTGAGATGTGTGATCCACAGATGTGTGCATGTGTGTGTGTGTGCATCCTAAATTAGGTGAATGACTTGTTGTTACTGTGTGGCTCTGCCTGCCAACACAGAGGCCCTCTCTTCGACTTAATTAGTATGCATCTCCTCTCTGCATCACTGTCCTTGTGTTATAAAAACATACACCCACTCTTACACACAGATGCAAATAAACACACACTTCATGGAAATTTTGTCCTTGTGATATAAATATCCCATATAAAAAGAGAATGCAAAGAGAACTTGGACTAAGTCCAACATTCTAAACACATGTCCATATATGTGGATGTTTTCACATCCACACAACTTACTCTCTCCTCTTACACACATACATCGTGACCAAAGGTCCTCTTGTGAAAGCCTGAAATATATGAACACACACACACACACACACACACACACACACACACACACACACACACACACACACAGACACACACACATGCTGGGGTGATAAATAAGAAGTGCGAGCTTAGCAATAGCGCTTTCCATGTGTCAGGCTTTACTGATGTGCAGTCCAATCCAGGGGATTGGTTCAGTCAGGTCACACAAGAATAGTATAAACTTAGACCTACAATATCAAACACACACGGAGTTATGAGAAAGCATGACATGACATGCAGAGTAAGTAAAAAATAAATAAACAAATCCAATGATGTATTACTATTTGAGTATTGTTAGCACCTAATATAAAGGGGATAGACAATAATACCAGAATGTGAGGTCCTGTTTGTAACTCTAATATTTACAGTTTCTCACTGAAAATGTTAACAGTAAAAGTTAGAAATTCTAGTGCCATACCTCCTCTGTGCACACAGTCATGAATTCAGCTTTCTGAAGTGTGTGCTGTCATACTATTAAGTGAAATGTCATTTTAAAAATCAGACTTGGTGTTACACAATGCCAAGATCTTCTTTTCAGAAACCCTACAGCTACATTTATTTCCCAAGGTATTCAGATCTCATAGGTGGCTCACATGCTGTCTCTGTATAGCTTTAATATAAAATGTATCATGTCAACAAACATAGTCAGACTCACATTCACAAACAACCTAACTAGAATTGGGAAGCATTTTAAACAAGACAATGGCAAATCTGGTGAGGATATCAAAATATAAATCCCACAACAGATGCCATTCATACATATGAAAAGGTGAAACTATTTTGTTCTCGGAAATGTAACGTATATGTCTTGGTGTAAAATTTTGGCAACTATCTGACATGATAAAATTAAAGCTTAATGAACTGAATGTGGCTGAGACCAAAGTGTGAGCCCAGGTATGCTGGTTTATTTGACTGTACTGTATTAATACAAATGCAAAACATTCGCAACTCAAACCTTCATAGCCCACTTCGTAGCCATTAGTTTCCTACATAGATAGCCCAAAGCTCCTGGCCACAACCTCAGTGTCACTCCACTCTGACCTCTTAAAAGTCATGGTTCTGTTTACTTATGTATGCTTAAGTGTTTGTGCACCCCACGAACAAGAAAAAAAAAAGTCAAAACTACATGGTATAGGCTTTTCCTCTCTCTGCTCTCACCAACTGAGCACCATGTAAATAATCTGCATAATTTCACAGTTGTGTTATAATGCAGGGTCAGTTATGACAGTAAAGTGAAGATGAAGCTTCAATGAGATGTTAAAGACAGTTCAAGAAAAGACCTATTTTAGCTCTGAGGCACAAATGTTTACACAGTTTTAAGTATCTGTGAAGATAATCAATAGTTTTCCACTCTGAGTTTCAACTCACAAAGATAAATGCAAACATAAAAGCACTGCTAAAAGCTCTTCACCATTTCATATAAACTTGTACATCTCATACATCACTACACTTCCATCTCGCAAACCAAGGTCTTCTAGGATTACATTAAAAGTGGAATGCATTTCTTTAAGGAAAAGCACTATAATGTGATTAGTGTAATCACATTTAACTGAACCTAGATAGGTATCAGATTGTTTGCACTGAAAACTCTAAATGGGTGATATAGTAATATGATAATAGAATGGCTGCAAGCAATAAACACTAAGAGAAAATGGGATTTACACAGATAAACCATTACATTAGAGCCAGCTGCCTAAAATTGTTTAAGTCTCTCTTATACTACCAGAGTAGATCTGACCCATCACAACTTGAACGTGGGACCTATGTGTGGGTGTTCAGTGATATCAATGTGCCCTGGTTGCTTTGTTGTGTTCCTCAAGCTGTTCCTGAGCAGTTTTTGCAGTATGGCGAAGAACATTGTCCCTCTCGGAGAGGCTGCTGCTTTTGGCCAAGTGCCCTTGCCACCAGGTTGTGCTTGGTCTACAACAATGTTTGGGTGGTAAAGTAACATCCATATTATTGTCAGGAACAAAGGTTTCCCAGCACAACATTCCATTGTAATAAGATGGTCTGAAATGATTGCTTAACCACAGTGGTTTTAATATCAGGGCTGATCAGTCAATTCCGTTTACTGGGTAAATATAAAGTTACATTTCACACTGCAGGATTTTCCCAGGTCAGCAGCAATCATCTCACAGGTCTTCTACTGGGCCTTTAAGGCTAGTGCTGCTCCCAAACAATGTGCTGATACAGAAACAGGGAGAAGGACAGTGAAAAAAACTTGATGGGGGTCAAAGTGTTATCACATGACTTTAGAGGTGCAAAGCATGATGCCATGGAAGAAAGAGGGAAAAATAAAACTAGACAAGGTGAAGGACAAGAAGAGGGTAACCGCCTCTTACTTTTTTCTTTCTGTCTTTTAGAAGCACAGACACATGCACACACACACACATGCATGCTATGTCTTTTCTTCTTTCTGTCTCTTACATCAACCTGCCTGTCAACTCTGATGACCCAAATGATCTACCAGTTGCTGCTACTGCTGCTTTCCAAGAGATGGAGGGAGGAATAAGGATGTGGGGGAAGAAGAACTCTGGTCAAGAAAAAGGGACTTCACCTTCTATTGTATGCTGCCTCTGAGATACAAGAAAACAATGGACTAGCTGAAGGAAAGAAGCACCTTCAACCCATTGAGGAACTTTTTAGATATATGCATCTGTTTTTTTCATCAGTTTTTCTATTACCGTTCCTCTTCTTCCTCTTCACCCAGCTGCTAATCTGCTTCCATTTCTTCTTACTCCCAGAGAACTGATGCAAGCAAAAATGCTAAATGCTCCAATTAAATGAAGCAGCAATCTCTCTCTGCAAATCATAAGTGATGTCTTTTTCCCCCCAAACAAAATAATTTGGTGTAATGACCAGTGAAAATTGTGATAAATCGCCATAGCTTTTGCCTTTAGTGCAATTCCACATTGCATTGATAAAAGATACAGGCTTAAATTTTACAGTTCAACCTCCTCATTTACCTGCCCATCATTTGCTCCACTGTTCTCTTCACCATTAAGTCTTGAAGCCAGAAAATTACTCAGTCAGAGTAGTTAAGCATGCTCATACATCAGACATTTAGAAATTATCTATACCCTTTACAGTACCTGTCCCTTCCTCCTTTCCTTCTCAACTCCTCCCTTCTCTTCTTTCATTCTTAGTATGGTGTCCATGATTTCACTTGTCTGCAGTGTCTACATTGTTTATCTCCCATCCTCTCTGCTCTTCTCCTTCCATCTCATCATTCTTTCCTCTTCTCCCTCAGTTTCTTATCACTCTCTGCCCTCTCATCTCCAGGCAAGAAGGGAGGAAAGGAGGGAAAACCATGGTGGAAGAAGAGATAGTGGGAGGAAGAGTGACAGCAGCTTACAGGGAATTGGATGGGGACTTTTTTCCTGTCTTTTTTTTATCTCACTATCCACTCTCTCTGACACACACACACACACACACACACACTGCAGTTTTCTATGTTCTTCTCTGTCTACTTATGTATCCTCAGGGTTCTCAGATTCACTAATACACATCAGAGTCTGGTCTCACTGCTTGACAATGGCTTTGTGCATAGACACTCACACATCTTACACACACACACACACACACACACACACACACACACACCTTGCATGCATACATAAACACACAACAGCTCACACAGACCTGCTGGGAAACATGTGCATATACACTCACATAAAATATATGCAAAATAAATCATATGTTTATGAGCAAGGCAACATGCAAAGCATGCATACATTTACAGCCAGCACACACACACATGCAAACATGTTGCTTTTGTCCTACCTGTAACTGTGAAGCAGTATTCTGTCTGAATTATAGGGCTGCATTATAGATTTTTCCACAACCCACACAATCTCTAGACATTGCTCAAAGAAACACACACACAACAACATACAGCAGTAGCAGCAGCAGCAGCTAGTAGACCAACATATGTGGAACTTTTTATAAAAACAAGTGCTTACCTTCAAGTTCCCCCTGTTAGTGAGACTCTATTTACCCCATCTCAGAAGTTATATAATTGTTCAGTGACAAGAGGAAAGACAACATGCTCTCCTACATACATACTTAAAGGAAACTTCATAAATTCAAACAGTAACTTGTCAGAAACCTGTCCCTCACATGATATCATGACAGTCAACATTCATTGTTACTATTATTATTATTATTATTGTGTGTGTGTGTGTGTGTGTGTGTGTGTGTGTGTGTATGTGTATATATATGACTCTGAATCCCAGTACCAAGATACTTATGACCTATAGGAACATGCAGGAGTGTGAGAGCATGCATGTGTGGGGTGTGCTGATCTTCTTAAAGCCGTCAGGCCTTAATTAAGCTAACTCATGTATTGTTGAGCTGACACTAACAATGCAAGTGATCCCTGCACATTAGGCAAAACTCTCCACAAATCTCTCCCTCTGTGCTGTAGTACTCTTTACAGAGCACTTTAACAAGCACAACAGATCCACATCATTAAACACACTCACACACATAATATATGAGCATAATTACGCTTACTAACCAAGTAGAAATGTTTGACTAACATTAGATAGGAAAAACACCAGTTTCCTGCCCTGGTCAACCAGGGCAAAGAACAAAAAAAAAAAAAAAACTTTTGTCAATGTAGGCATAAATGAACAACTGAGCCACATGGCAAAACATACCAGATATTCCAATGAAAAGGCTAGACTATTTGTTTTGTTTTGTTTAATGACAGTCTGTTAAGTGTACCACTGTCTTTTCTTCACGTGATACATCCTACATCACTATTTCCCCCCTCTTGCTGCCTAGTTTTCTCCTCTATCTACACTTGCCCTCTGTCCATGTGATTACTGTAGCCTCAGACTAATGGAAGCCAATTGAATAGCCCAAGCCAATCGCATACAAATATAGATATACACAAACAGAGCTGACACACATTGTGATTTACACATATAAAATAGCTGTATATGCCATTATAATGTAAAATATCAAAAATGTACCTCCAGCTGCTCCCTTGTATTCTGCTCAAGGGGTTGCCACAGCAGATTAATTCTGATTGGTAATTTGGCAGAGGTTTTACAGCAGATGCCCTTCCTGACATAACCTTCCATGGTGAAAGGGGCTTGTGTCCCCACCTGGAATCAAACCAGGGAGCTTTTGCTTGTAAATCAAATGTGTAAACCACTACACTACAGGGGACACTATAATATATAATAGCAATATTTGTGTAAAATTATTAAATTTGACTTTGTGCAGCCGAAAGAAGAAGAAGAGGAAGAAGAAGAAGAAGAAGAAGAAGAAGAAGAAGAAGAAGAAGAAGAAGAAGAAGAAGAAGAAGAAGAAGAAGATTAAATCTGACTTTATGTCTTACTTGACCTCATAAATTCAGTTTAACATGATGTTGGCCCTACTAAAAACATTAATTATTTATATCACATGCAAATCTAATTAGCTTTAGTCTGCAGCACATAGCATTAATTGTTCGATATTCCATCCGCAATCAGACAACCTAAGCAGCCAACAAGCGCACAAACTGTACTAACAAAGAGCTGACTGAGAAAGACCAGGCCCTCTCCCTTCATTTCTGCTTCTCCTCCCTTTCTCTATTTCTCATCTCTTCTTCAGTCATCACCTCTGCTTCCATCTTATTTCTTTAACATTTCATTCACTATCCCAGTATCACACAAATTATTACAGTGTGCTGGCACAGAGGTTGGCATTATACTATTCAAAGCTGGTTGTATTAGCATAAATTTAACACGCGCTTTGATGCTTTTATTTTTAAATCACCAGCTAGATTGTGGTTTCACTAAATCTCTGAATAGCAAACATTCCTAAATCTGCAACAGCAATGAGCCCCCTGAAGGCTGCTTTTACATTATGCACTTTAAACAACCAGGCATATCAGCCAAACAAGCAACCAGCAGGTGGCCTTGGCCAACTAAACTATTCATGATCATAGTACAGGAGCTGAACGTCAAACTACTACACAAATGTACAAAAAAGAAGCTAGTCTCCCTTAACTTGAAATTAATTTTTAAATAAATTTTAAAAAGTTATCAATTTTTTTATCTAACTTTTTTAAACTACTTAATGACCTTTATGTGCTGATCTTATGTATGATCATTATATTCTACAACTGTACTGTGTTTTGTTTGTTTTTGCCTGCAACACCAATAAAGTCTTCATAGTACACAGCAGATTTTCATATTTGATGTACAAAACAAAGTACTCAGATATTAGGCTGTCAAATCAACCATTATGGCCCACCTATAGCACGCTAACAAGGACACAGAAATAGACTGACACAAGCAAATACATATAGTGCCATTTCTAGAGAGTACCTGCAAAAGTATATGTACCATGTCAGCCAAAGAAAAGCATACACCACACAACTGAACTAACTTAGTTTCAGTGAAATATTCCCAGCTGAGACATACAGATAAGAAGCAAGGTCAGCAGGTCAACAATTGGCTATTTGTGTAGGTACACACTAAATAAGAAATACATGAATGGGTAGATGTACTGAGGGAACAAAAAGTAGAATGAGAGATGGAAAAACACACAGGTTGAGAGTGAGGCAGAGGGAAATGAAAACCATGTGAAATCAGGACTCATGGGAGGAAACAGATGAGTGACTTTGTGCAAATGTCATCTCATTAGAAGGAGGAGGGGAAGAAGGAGCAGAATAACAAGAAAGCAAATGCAGCACTCCATTGGAAATTCACTACAGGCCACACTAAAGAACAAAGTAGGCCCCACACTGTGGAATAGAGAGGGAGATGGACTGTTTAGAACACCAGCCAGGGACATTATGCTCCATATTTTTATTTTATGAAATTATGTCTCTTGCCCTCCCCTTTCCTTAACTGAAAAAGAGATAATGACACAGATTTGTTAATCTTTCTTACATACGAAAGCTATCACTGTGCTACACCGCTGAGCAGCACAAATGCCTATAACTTTTCCCAAAGTTGCAGTATTTTCAGAGCAGAGAGTGGGGCACAGTCTCAGGAGACCTGGAATTCACTAAGCAAACAATACAAATGCAGAGTTTTACAGCAAAGGCAGCAGCAGAAGTTGCAGAGGGTTGAGATTCACCTTCTCTCCCTCACTCGCACTGTAGCATTTTCTGCACCCCTTTCTTCTCTCTCTTCCTCCACCACTCACTCTCTCTCTTTCCACATACTGGGTCAGTTGAGCTTCTGCACTGCAGCACAGATGAGTGATGTCTTAAAGGGTTTTTTATGATCTCAAGAGTAAGCAAACTGTAGCAACTGGAGTGGTTATATTTTTGCCTTTTCAAGCTTCTTTCTTTTAAAAAACACATCTCTGTTGGTGTAGAATATACAAATGGGTGATAAATTAAAGAAATTTCCTGAACCCTTGACCTTCACAGTAGGTCATGTTTTGGGTGTACACCCACTCCCCTTAGAGGGAAGGATCACTGGAAATCTATACAAAATTGTTGAGATCACCTTCATACTATAATGAAACATTTATCCTAATAAAAAGTATTATCTTCCATAATAATAATATCCCCATCAACTGGGCCTGAGAGGTCATGGAACCAGTTGATGAGCATGAAAATGTTATGCATCACTTGATGTCAATCCAACTGAACACCTATGGGAGATTTTGAATTGACATATTATACAATGCTCTCCACCACTATTATAAAAAGGCTTTATATTTCGGAAGAATGACATTCTGGCTTACATATTTGTAAGACATCTTATGCTGTTTTTTTATATCCTTCAGTTTGTCATCCATCTGTCAATTTTATCAAATTTTTAAAACATCTTGGCAAATTGAGACATAGTTGTTAGGTGACAGTCAGTCCTCTTAAGTCTACTCAGATTCATACAGTGTACACTTTCAAAATGGTGCAATCAATGTGAATTGAGTGAATTTAAGGGGAGGATAATGTAAAAAAAAAATAAAAAATAAATAAAAGTTTCATCCACAGATGCAGTGCTATGGTCTGGCCCATGGGAGTAGTGCTTCATGACCCCACAAAGACATCCAGGAATTAGTTGAATGATCAGCATAATCACAGAAAAGTAAGAGAAATTCTAGGAAAAATAAAAACAGGCTGGAGTGAGCATTACCCAAGTCTCCCACCACACAGTGACACACACATGCACAGAATGTAATGTTCCTTTTTTGTATGCAGCACCTGCAATATACTGCAGCTTCAGCACCATGGTCAGAGACAGATTGGCTTTTTCAGCAAACTGGAGATAATTCTCAGTTTCCCAAATGGAGAAAGCATATAACATATGATACACACACACAACACACACGCATACACGCACGCACACACAGAATGCAAAATATAATTGGTCAGAACCCTCCAGTTGCTTCCTAACATGTTGTCTCTTCAATTTTGACTCTTCTTTTGGTTAACTGGAAAATTACAACTTTTTTCAGGGACAAAAGGAAAGGAAAATTCATATTTTTACTAATTTCCATATCCTTCATAATCCTTACAACCCATATTCTCTCTATATTTTTGCTCTCAACAATAGTATTCTCAAAAATTCAATATCTATATGTAAAAATAGTGGCAAATAAAATCTCTCCAAATATGAACACAAACTTTCTCCTTCATCATACTTGAAATTAAATAGTTACAAGGAAGATTCAAGATGTTAAAGTAAACCCTATGCCTAAAGGAACCAAACTTCACCACCAAAAAAACAAAAAAAAAAAAAGTGAACAAACAAAAAAATGCAATAAAGCATTTGTCCAGAAAGAAAGACTTATGTAGAGATATGATTACATAAAACAGTAACATTAAAAGTGAAATAAAAACATTTAATATACTGCATTTAAGTCTTGCCAATGTAGAAACCACAAAGATGTTCAAGGGTATTTTTAACTCTAAATTTAGATCTCAGTAACATTAGGTAAAGGGTGTTTCTCACACACACACAAAAACAAGACTCAGTTGGATTGGTCGCCTTTATCGCACATTACTAAAGTATGAAATCACTTGGAGATATTAGTGCAGGATAACAAGAGGATTTATTGGGATAAAACCACTCAGCATGAGATAATGGGACAAAGCCCAGCGCTCATTTGTGAAATACTATGGTGGGTGGGGGACAGGGGTGGAGGGTAAAAGGTTGCCAAGATATGGGACGAAAGCAAAATTATCAGTGATCCCATTTTTTTTATTTTATTTTATTTTTTTTATTTATTTGGGAAAGAAACCGATGCTGTGCATTGGGGTCAACAAAATAATGCATTATATTTTTAATCAAAGTGAGTGCACATTAAAAATGCTGACCATATATTCTGACCTTGGGGTCAGATAAAGTAAGCTTTTGTGTGTTGCTGCATGTGTGTATGTGTGTAATTGTGTAAAGAATAAAATTTTTAAAAAAAAGTACAGAAATAAGGTCAGGCAGGAGAAAATGGGGATACAGCATTGTAAAACTTTCTGAAAGGAGAAAACACAGAGCAGAGCCTTGACGCAATGCAACTATGCATCTATAGGCTTTATATGAAGATGACCTCTACTTAATAATTTAAAAAATAAAGAAACAATGAATACAACACAATGTATAACTTTACATAATATGCAATTTTATAGACTGGATCACTGATACTGGAGATGACTGTTCTTGACTAGCTAAGGGCATTCCCATATAATAGGATAGTATGTTGTGTGCTACATTTCTTCCACTTAGTCTAAGTTGCCACATGTGAGAGATGAGAAAAAAACCTAATTGCATTTGAGTTTCACCATTCCTAGTCAACCTACTGAAATCAAAGTGCAAATCATGCCCATTTTAAAATACAACAGAAACACCCCTTCCTTCCATTGATCCTCACACAATTATAGACTTCAAAATCAAATTACATTTTGTTCATAGTTCTAATTTTACATTTGAAAAGTGGAAAAGAAAGTATACTTTTATCACATATCTAACTGTTTTGACCATTTTTCCCTTTTTTCTGTCATAGGTTCCAAAATTATTCAGTTTCAGATATAGACAGTGAAATATTACAAAAAACTGAATTATTAAAATGCAATAAAATGTGTGTTTGCGTGCGTGCATGTGTAACTGTGTGTGTGTGTGTGTGTGTGTGTGTGTGTGTGTGTGTGTGTGTGTGAAACAAGGGAAACAGGTGTGTAGCAAATTAAACTTTTATAAAACTGAAGTGAAAGAAATTTTGTCACTTTGTTTTATTCACATTTCTTTGTTTTTTTATATAGATACTTTGAAAATAATTCATATGACTGTTCATCTGAATAGGAAACTGTATAACCTTTTTAGAATGAACATTTTGTGCATTACCTTATAACTGCATCAAATCTAATAAATGCCCAAATGAATCTGAACACCTTTTGATCGCCCTCCAGTGGAGCGAATCCACACTGCTACTGTGGAGGGAGTCAGAAATTAGATGTGCAAATTCAAAGAGCGTCTTCCAATCACGTTTTCATTCATCCTCTCAATTAATGCTCATTACCCTATATCAGCAATACCCGTTTAAATAATGAAAATCGCAGCATGCCTCACTGATTTGGTATCAACTTTTATATCCACTTCAGCAACATTCACCTGACGTGTTCTGGTATTGCACTTTGTTTTAGCTTCTGGTAGTATCCATCTGAGACCAGCAATGCAGAGGATAATAAATATTGTACACTAAGATATTCAGCAAGTGAAGACCATTGGGCAAATCTACCAATAGACATGAAAATTTATTAGAAAAAAATAAAATAAAAATCCAGTCTTCTTACCAATACTTTATCTAAAACTTATATAAATTTAGTGCTAATCTGAAAATATCACTAAGCTGTACTTAGTGTAAATGTTTTTGCCCTCTACATTTCTGTCTACCACTCTATTATTCCATTTCCAGCAGCATTTTCTCATGGTGACTGACTGCACCGTCAACATGCCTTTTTTTTTTGTTTTTGTTGGTTTTTTAAGCCGGACATCAAATATACTCCCTATCAGTAGTGTTCCACATACAGGTTCCTGTCCCATCCACCCTTTCATCATTTGATCGAAGACTTTGTTTTTATTAAGAAGGCTATACCAGACGCATAATCACTATACACTGATTTAACATTACCTTTACAATTAAATTCTTCACTGAAATTACAGAATAAATATATGCACATTTTTCTTCAAATCTTTGTGAGAGAGAAAACATTAAAAGTACCTCCTACAAAGCTGTTAGTGGGTGGCAATGGGGAATCCAGAAGCAATGAAGGAAATGGGGGAGGAAGAAGAGGGGGCTCTTAACAAAGTGAGTGGAAAGATCCAGAAAACCTTCAACATAGTCTTATAGTAATATTCACAAATGTTTTGCCATCCGTGCGTTGGCGCATCCTTTTTTACGAGAAGCACCCTGATATAGACAGAAGTCCTCATTAATAGTAATAACCATATTAATAAGATATAAAAATTAAATAGAACACTGAACTGGAAATGCGTCGCAGTATCTCTGTTCATAATGTCATTTGATAGTTCTGAGAAAATCTTCTCACTTCCTGCACTGAAGCGAGTGCATGCAGCAAACTGCAGTT
>VUQH01008973.1:2028-13153 GCA_015106775.1 Etroplus canarensis
CAGGAGCTCACTTTTTTGCCGTTATACTCAATTTTCTTTTAATTTTGCCAACTTAAGAAATTTACCAGTTTCAGCATATAGACATGACATATGACACACACACACACACACACACACACACACACATATGTGTACACATATACATATATATAAAAGCGACATGTTCAATATGCATGAATATCAATAGCAGATGCCACAGTCAAATAAGTCTGTGAACTGACATGCATAGTAAATGCCATGTAGTGCTTTCAGTAGTATAGTGCTTTGGATAAGCTAATATTTTAAACATAAATTAATACATAAACACAACAGAGGTGCAGAAAAGAGTGCTTAAAACACATTTGTGCTCAGCACATAAAACAGCAGAAATCATCCCTGACTAGGTCTGGGGTTTGGGCATGTGCAGAGGCGGGATAGTGGGTATACTGGACAAAGGATGTTGAAGATGGAGCTGCCAGGAAGGAGAAAAAGAGAAAGACCACAGAGAAGGTTTGTGGATGTAGTGAAAGAGGACATGAGGATAGTTGCTTAAAAAAAAGCATGGCTTATGATGCAAATGAGGCAGATGATCTGCTGTGGCGAACCCTGGAACACCCCTAAAAAACAAAGAAAAGTCTGGGTATAGTCAAGAACATACGATGCGCTTCTCTTTATGTTAACCTGACACAGAGAAATGTTCTATAAAGACAATGTGCTCTTTTGGAAAATTTTGGATTCAAATCCAATGATACATTTCAGCTCACCAACACAAATAATGCTTGGTGCCCTCTGCTACAAGTTTTATTTTTCCTTTTTCTTATTTGTTTGTTTGTAGTTTTTTTTACATCAAAACATGGCAGCCCACAAATACCCCTTCCTGATTGCGTAAACTACACATTGCTAGAACAGTAAATGTCTATGGCACTGTAGAGATGTGAATGCCTCTAATTAAAATATTAATAGGAGATACTCACTGTGGCAATAGCAAAAAAAAAATTACTAGTTAATTGGAAGATCTGTCATTACAATACAGGCTTTGGTAAGCCACATCCTAACCCCTTCCTAATAATTAGAATAAAAATAAGAGAATTTAAAAAGTAAAAGAAGTATTCACATGACATCACATTGTACATACACCCTTCAATTAATCTTTATTCAAAATTCTTACAGGTTTTGAAAATATTGTTTTTAAAAATGTTTTAATCAGTCTTTAGCATTCTGATGTACAAAACTATTCTGTATCATACTTATTTTCACATTTGGAGATGTGAACCTGCCTTCAAGTTGCAAATCATGGCTAATAAATATGTTGGCTTGCTTGCGATCATAGCCATCTATTCAACATCTATTGATCTTGTCACTAGTACATTTCCTGTTAAATTTTGCCAACCCTGGTTACAAGGTATATTGTTTGCTTAAGCTCTTTAAGGCTACTGGAAACCACTTAAATGAACATGTTAGTACTTTGTTAAAATATGAACATTTAATACGGTGTACCTAGTGCTAACTTTCTCTCTTTGTCAACTTGTTTTGAGAAAAAAAAATTGTAACACTGACACTGAAAAAATGAGCAGAGGCTTGTTAATGCTGCTGCTGCTGCTGTTGTTAATGTTGCTAATTGTGATCTCGACATAGGGGGACCCATAGAGCATGAGCAGAGAAGTCACAGATTCTGGCATAGAATTTTTTGCTTCAGCAGCACACGTATTTAGACAGTAACTGTTTTTATTTCAGGGCATGTCCAAACAAAATCTACCTCTGAAAATCATGGACCAAAGAAACATGTCTGTATATGCTAAGTAAATTTTAATAATTGTGAATCAAGCCTGGATGCTGCAATTTACTGTTCCACTTCCAAATCTAAAGCTATTCCAATATTTTAATCTCATGTGGAGCTTTAATAGCTAATTAATGGTGTAATTATTCAAATGATGCTTAACAAAAATTTTATTGCAGAATAAGTACGAAACGCCCTAATCACACTGTAACAACACTAAAAAACAATACTTTAACATCCCTGCCTTTTGCTAACAAAAATATCTGTTAGATCTTGTGTTAGATATTTCTTAAAAATGAATTACTATTAACATTAGTAATAAAATTTCACTTTCAACACTAATTAACTTATTAATGACAATCTTTGGTTGAGCACTGTTGGTAAATCGATTCAGTGCAACAGTTATTACTAAAATGATCAGGTTAAAATCACTTGTGAACTGCAAACGTAATTGGACCACAGAAGTCTAACCACCTGTTAGGCACCTCCTTCTTTCAAACCATTTGTCTTTATTTCTCTTACTGTCATTATCCTCTCAAAATAAAAATAAATAAAATAAGGTGATTTGAAAGGTATTAGGCTAACAGGAGCTTAAAAATGTGAAAAACATCAACATATATTAACTCACTTGTATCATATTATTACCCCTTTTCACCCAAATATTTTACATGTTATTTTAGCAGATTATTGTAACAAAATTAATATGCTATTACTAAATGATTTGTGCCACTAAATATGTTTCCTCTTTTTGCTGTTTGTTTCTGGCCCCTTGTTATGTAACTTCAGATTTTCTATTACTCAAATATATTGTTTTTGATAATTACATATATTGGGGTTATTATTGCTCCACTATTACCATGTTATTATCAAGGTGTACTAGAATGTGCAGCAAAAAACTTGTTTTTCTTCTGTGGATTTAGACTGTCTATTTCTTTCTATAATCCCAGGATGATTAAATGATTTTGCAAGACTTTGCTTTTCATGTGGCTAAACTATTTTTATCACCAGCAACCAATCAGATACTTCTTTGACATTAATGATGAATGGCAAGAGTCACTGAACAATGAGAGAATCTCCAACAGTTACACACACACACACACACACACACAGTATATTTGCAAAACACAAGGATGGTCCATTACTTTTTGGTGTAACTGGGCATTTTTTAATTTTATAGTTCTGTTTCTCTGTCTTGTTTTGCCAAGACTCCCACAAGATTACCTTTAACTGAGCATGATATACGCCTGCCCACAGGGAAATGCCTGTTATCATTTTTCTTTTATGCATTCCACATAGAATAGGCTATTTTTGAACAGAAGCAGTTGGTCATTTAGTGATGTAAATGGCTTTTAATTTTATTCACAGTGCTTCAGTATATTAAGTCAAAAGCTAATCCCAGCAAGCTTTATTCAAGAAAAAACTATTAGACAACATATAGGGAACTGCAATGCTATAAATATCTGATGTCAACTTCTACTTTGAAATTCATTTCTTTTATGCTATAACATTAGGATGGTATTAAAATATAAAAAGCTATATATCAACCAAGCATGTGCATGACTTTGTGCCCATGACCATATTTCCCTATAAATGTTCACTAAAACAATTTGTTACTATCATTTCAGCTTGCACCAATAAATCTGCAGCTTTCTTAAAAAAGGAATGTTTTTCTTTGTGACAAATAATGAGGACATATCAGAACATACACTGTCTAGGGATAAAGATCGACAATCAAGGCTGTCCTGATATCCTCTGCAGTCTGCTACAGCTCCATTTCTTCTTGCTCCAGGGGAAAAGCTGCAGTGTGTCATCCAGCTGAGAGGGTCATTGCTTGCCAGTTGCTCTCCACTGAGCAGTCGCCTAATGCCAGAGCAAAGAGGAGGGCAGAGAGGATTGCCTCCAACACTGCCCACCCAGGCAATCAACTGTTGGAGGATTTGTGGGAGGTGGAATTAGTCCGTCTCCACTGGCTCTGCCTGCCGCCTCTACAGCCTCTTCCCAATACCTGTCCGCCTACTCAGCTAGCCTTCCAACCTGAACTACATCTCTCATCTGACTGCCTCCATCCAAATCCTACATGGTAAATGATCTTTTGCTGTTTATCCACTAGCCACAATTGCCTTACAGAACTGTCACCTCTCCAGAAAGAGATATTCTGAGCTGAATATTTACAGTAGAGTTTAGGGGCATACTCTTTTTTTTATATCTATATATATATATATAAAATTGGCAGAATTAAGGCTAAATATTTTGTGGATTTTTTCCTGGCGCTGCAGGTGTCTTTATTGTCTTTAGTTTCTGAACTTTTTTGTCTGATGTATTCCCACACCCCTGTCAGATGAGCTCAACTATCTCTTCACTGGTATCACCTGTCAAGTTCCAGTATATTAATTTGAACTAATTTTAAATTGTATTTTATTTACAACTATACATCATATAAAAATGGATGCTGGAAAAATTAAAGAGTGAATGATATTACATTGACTTTACACACAGTAAAGTTTCTTATAACATAAGGCAGAAGCCAAAAGCGTTAGAGAAGTGCAGATGCAATCCTGCTGACATTCCTGCTCTCTGACATTTCCAGTTAAACACACACATGAGTCTATGTTTCTTTGAGGGATGTTCTTATTAATGGGAGTAGAGTAGACAAGGTAATGTTCATCTAGGCTTAAATCTGAAAAACATACTATCCTGACATCCAGGAAGGGGGCTGTGCCACTTTTTTGGTGCAAATTAAATTGCAAACAGCAGTAATTGACTTCTAGATTATAGACTTTACCTAAGGAGGTCAGCATCTATGAGTTTAGACATTAATCCATTTAGCATATTTTGACATTGAGTAATGTCCCCTTATTATATCTGGTTTGAAGAGAAAGAAAGGGGAATAAAAATGTTTGAGTGAGTGAAGTTATATTCAAAATGTGATAAAAAAAAAAAAAATTACGACTATGCCTCTAAAAAGCAGAACACATTGATTTATATTTGACCTCTATTCCTTTCAAGGTAATCTCTTTGAGCAGCAATTTACCCCTCCTAGTGATCCTAATACCTAAAGATTGCTCTCTGAATGACCCAGTATGCCAACTCTCTCTTCCCAATGTGAAATTGAAGTTAAAAGGTTACTATTTTGAAAAAGTAGATGAAGTCCAGTGTTTGTTACAACTGTACATCTACAAGTGGTTAGAGCAGGGCTTCCAGAAAATGATCAAAATGTATGAGGAGCACTGGGACTGGTGAAAAGCTGTCAAGGAGACTAATTTGTAGAAGATAACAGACCAGTTTAAACTTAATAGTTTTTTTTGCTTTTTACAGGTGTGGGATGATCCTTTTTGATAGAATGCTATACCCTGTAGCCAGTGTTTCAGAAAGTTAAATGACACTAAAGTGTTACACTGCTAAATGTCAATTGTTAGGGGGCTTTTTTTTTGCATTTTGCCTCACAACTCTCAGGCTTTTACGTCTGTTGAAAAAATGGCATTTTGCATATTTCTCAAAATGAAAAAAGTATCCCGCTTGTTTATTAGAGTTTGAAGTTATGATCATGTTTTCTAAACTGCCCACATTAGACAAGTCATCTTGTCTAATGCAGGCAGAATAGAAATAGTTCCTGTCAGCATTATTATTTTTTGCTAAATAGAAAATTCACATTCATATAAAATAACTCAAAATAAGAATGCTGAATTATAATCCCATCTGTCTTAAATGATATAAAAGTATCATTTCCTGGAAATATGTATCAATGTGATGTATCAAATTCAGCCAGGGAAAGCAGTGTACTATTGCTAATTAGTGTATTATTACTATTACAGCTTAAGTGGGTATTTCATGTAAAAGCTAGAATGGCTTATTTTTACTTCTTTCCATATCATTTTTGACTATATATCTCAAGAGGACTCAACATTCAAGCATATGCTTGTTTTGAATTTGATCACCAAAGACAAAGGAAATGTTTTTTATTGTAAAGACATGTGTGCATGTGTGTGCGTCTGTGTGTGTCTGTGTAACTGTGATTATGCTTAAGAAAAGTAAACTGAATTATTCAAGTGAAACTACTGTTTAACCAACTGAAGGGAAAGGCTGATAAGGCTGCATATAATATCCATATTCCATCAGAAAAAGATTAGACAGATGCTGACCTCTACAGGTATAATTCTGCCTTGCATTGTTGATGGATATCACTTCATATTATGAAGCTCATAATGCCATTTTTATCAAAACAAACTGAAATGAACTGCCTTTACTTACACAAAACTTCTCTTACTAAGCAATATTTACAGGCATGCATGGCTGTACACACTGTTTAGTTCTAGATAGAATGACAATTGTTCATTAAAGTGAACAAAATGATGAGCATGAGGTACTGTAAAAAATGTGGTCTCGCTGAGGCACTGATAGATAATGAAATGTCTCACTGGAGCTAAAATACAGTGGCAGAGCAACAGGGAAGCAGACAGCTAAACCAAATAACTGGGCAATCAGCCTCTACTGACAAACAGCCACAAGCCTGACTGAACTGGGAAAAATAGAGCAGTGGTGAAGACATGGCAGCAATGGAGCACAAAGTGGAGATGACAGTCTTTAGGACACAAGTGACAGCAATTGAGGGTAGACTGAGTACAACCGAGTGTCGGGCAGAAGGAAAAGCCACGCTGTTGCAACAAGCATTAATGGTGACTGGCACATGATTTAAAGACACACAGGGGTCTCATTCACAAGATTCACTCAGGCTATAAGTTGCTGCTTACTGGTCAGCTGAGGAGTTTATAATGATGTTTCACACCACTGACTTTTAAACTTTATTTAGAATGGGAAAGTTAACAGAGTTTCCTTGTACTTTTTCACTGTTGCCAATCTTCTACAATAAGAAGCAGTTACTATTATATACCGAGTTAAAGCAATCGAACCACAAATCATTCATTCTTACAATGTAAAAATGAAAGCTGTGAATAGAAATACATTTAGTTAGGTAAATTTTTGACATATTAGGAGAAATTTAACTACCAAGACTATCAACAGCATGATTCTCTCTCATATTACTGCCTCAGGAGTTAGGCACAGATTCCCCACCCTCACCCCAGGTAAATTCATTAAACACAATCAAAACACATCCATATCCACCTGAGCATTTTCTAGAGGGGACTGTAAAATATCTTTAACAAAAAGTGCCTTTGGGCAGTCTTTTCTTATCAAAGGGCACATCCCTAGAATACTACACCCATAGAATTAAGGAACATAACCCTTTTTTCCACTTTCTGGATATCTATAAAACAGTGGATATTGGATCATCAGACATCTTGTGATGATCTGAAGTAGTGTCATTGTAAGTCTCTGTTTTCACTAGGTGCTAGTAGTTTAGTAATTATCTTAATGTGCTTTTGTCTTTATGTGTAAGTTTGATAGGGAATTTTTAATGTTTGATGTTTATTATACTATATAATGATGTCTTTCTTTTACTATTCATTTGTTTTTGTCTCTCACCTATGCTTTGATATTTGGCATCTTTGGTTTTCCTTTGCTGTCTTTAAATGCTATCAACCTGCCAGGGAGTGCCGATGAAAATTAGCTTGCATGGCTAAAAGTGGCATATTTACATGATTAATTTAAGCACTCATGTTAATTAATGCGCTTTGTCCCTGTTTAATAAAATTAAAATGAGCACGAATACACACACATATTTAAATGCTCAAAAGGTTGAGATAACTAAATTCTTTTGTTTTCCATGAAAACACACATTAAATTAGTATGAATAGGAAATATAGCAAAATAACAGGATATGCTGACTTTTAGAGTTAGAAATAATGATTTTAATGAAACTGATGAGGGTGTCCTTTGCCTTCATCAAAATAAAAACACCTTTTGCTGCAATTACAGCCTGGCAGACCTTAGGCATTCTAGCTGTCAATTTTTCAAGGTAATCTGATGAGATTTCACCCCATGCTTCCTGGAGCATCTCCAACAAGATAAATTGGCTCAATGGAGTCTTCTTCCATACGATACAATCAAGCTGTTCCCACAACAGCTAAATACTGTAGGGTTCAGATCATGAGATTGTGCTGGTCACTTCATTACAGTCAGAATTCTGGCTGATTGCTTATTCTTAAATATTGCTGACACATTTTGGCAGTGTGTATTGCATCATTACACTTTTGCAGGATGAAATTGGTCCCAATCAAGTGTTGTCCACAGGTATGGCATGGCGTTGCAAAATCTTGCTATCGCTTTCCTTCCTCAAGGTCCCTCTAAAGCATCTCCAGTCCATTATGCTCCTTTCACCATGCTTGATTGATGGTATGAAGCACTGTTCTTGCATCTTTTCATTTGTTCTGCATCTCTCAAATGTTCTTTTATTTGACCCAAAGACCTCAAACTTGGACTCATCTGTCAACAACACCTTCTTTCAGTCTTCCAGTGTCCAGTGTCTGTGCTCTTTTGCCCACCTCAGTCTTTTCTTTTTATTGGACAGTTCTTGGCAATTCTGCCAATACATCCAGCATCCTGAAGTGGGCTCTTCACTGTTGATGCTGACACTGGTGTATGACAGGTACTATTTAGTGTAGCTGCTAGTTGATGACCTATAAGGCGTAATTGTCTTATATATTAAATATTATTGTTGACTATCTCACACTCTCAAATGTTTGTCTTCTTGCACAGTTGTGCACTGGGGCTTCCCACCCCTTTTTCTGTCCTTTTTAGAGCCAGTTTGTGCTGCTCTCTAAAGGGAGTTGCTAACAGCATGGTAAGAGATTTTAAGTTTCCTCACAATTTTTCGCATCTCTAAAGAAAGTTTGTGCTTTCCGGACATTTTGAGCCTGTAAACAAACAAACAATTGCTGATGCTTCAGATACTAAACTAACAAAAAGAATGTCATGCTCCCTATTTTTGCTCCGTTATACTACCACGGTTTTCAGCTTTGCAACTCAATAGCAAAAGGGATTTCTAATGATCAATATGCTTTATAAAATGAAATCATAATTGTTGTGAAATTGATACAATTCTTTATGGAGTGGATAAAATTGTTTGTGAACTGCATGAATATTTGTTTTTACCGCCTCAGACATCACCCGGATTAACAAAGTCTGCACGAGTTGTTGGGAAACCCGGACAATCTGGTAAAAAGTGAGTTACTGGAACAAGGGCAGGACACAAGTGGACAAGAGATGAGAATAGGGAACTGTTGGAATGCTACTACACGTGTAACCCTTCTGAAAAAGGTTACATGAAGAGGATGTGGGATCTATGGAATCTTCCAAACTTAACATCTAAGCTAACATCAAAACTACTAGTAACTCTAACTGTGACAGCAGTTGCTATCACCAAAGCTAGGGACAGCAATACTGGAAAAGCATATAGGAGAAAGATACAGACACATAACCGCAATGCTATGTGGCAAGTGGATCTAAGAGCAGACCACAGCAACCTCCCTGAGCAGGATCCAGTAACCATCACAGTGGCAAACATACAGAAAAGAGTCTTGAATATGAAGAGCTGGACAGCACCAGGTCCTGACATGATCCACACCTACACGCTGAAAAAGCTAACTGTACTCTATGAGTGCCTGGCAGCACAAATGAACCAGCTGCTAATGGATGGGACACACCCAGAATGGCTAACTCAAGTTCGGACAGTCCTGATCCTGATCCATCTAACTACAGGCCAATAACCTGCCTCTGTACAACATGGAAGCTCCTGTCAGGCATCATAGCCACTAAGATGAACAGGCACATGGCTCAGTACATGAGTGGTGCCCAGAAAGGAATTTGCAGGAATACCAGGCAAACAACCAGCTACTGGTAGATAGCGCGGTCACCCGAGCCTGTAAGACCAGACTGACCAACCTGTGCACTACCTGGATTGACTTTAAGTCTATGACACAATCCCTCACACATGGATCCTGGAATGCCTAGAAATATACAAGGTCAACAGGACCCTAAGAGCTTTCATCATGAACTCAGTGGGGATTTGGAAGACAACACTAGAGGCCAACTTCAAGCCGATCGCACAAGTTACCAAGCAGATGCACTGTCCCCACTGCTGTTCTGCATAGGCCTGAACCCCCTCAGCCAGATCATCAACACCGGCTATGGATACCAACTACGGAATGGAGTAAACATCAGCCACCTCTTCTATATAGATGACGTCAGGCTGTATGCCAGAAATGAACAAGACATCCCACCACCAGGATCTATGGCAATGACATCGGAATGTCATTCAGACTGGAGAAGTGGAGTCAGATGGTAACGAAAAGATGGAAGGTAGTCAGAACTGAGGAGATTGCACTGCATTGCATCAGAAGTCAGCATAGCAGACACTGAGGACAGCTACAAGTACCTTGGAATCCCACAGGCAAATGGCAACCATGAAGAGGTCACTAGGGAAGCAACAATCACTTAATACTTCCAAAGAGCCAGTCATTAGATACCCCACCGGGATAATAAACTGGCCATAGGAGGAGATAGAAGCCACTGACATCAAGAAAAGAAAGCATATAACAGGGTGCAAGATGCTAGCGGGTAGAGCATACATGGAACACCATAACCATGTAGCTGGTGTAGTGTACAGAACATCTGTGCCAAGTATGGCCTGGAAGTCCCACGGTTAAAATGGGATACACCTCCAAAGGTGGATCCTGTGGGACTTCCAGGTACAAATGAATAAACTGGTGATGGCTAACCAACCAGACATCGTAGTGGTCCAGCAGAGGAAAAAGGCTGCAGTGATGGATGTAGCAATCCCAAGTGATAGCAATATTAGGAAGAAGGAACATGAGAAGCTCAAGAAATACCAAGGGCTGAGAGAAGAACTAGAAAAGATGTGGAAGGTGAAGGCAACAGTTGTCCCTGTGGTAGCACTTGGGGCAGTGACCCCCAAACTGGGAGTGGCTCCAGCAGTTCCAGGGACAACATCCAAGATCTCTGTCCAGAAGAGCACAGTCCTCGGAACAGCTAAGATACTGTGCAGAACCCTCAAGCTCCCAGGCCTCTGGTAGAGGAGCTTGAAGGACAAAGGACCGCCAACAGGGCGAGTGGGGATAGATAGATAGATAGATAGATAGATAGATAGATAGATAGATAGATAGATAGATAGATAGATAGATAGAGTGGGTACGGAAAGTATTCAGACCCCTTTAAATTTTTCACTCTTTGTGTCATTGCAGCCATTTGCCAAAATCAAAAAAGTTCATTTTATTTCTCATTAATGTACACTCAGCACCCCATCTTGACAGAAAAAAACAGTAATGTAGAAATTTTTGCAAATTTATTAAAAAAGAAAAACTGAAATATCACATGGTCATAAGTATTCAGACCCTGTGCTCAGTATTGAGTAGAAGCACCCTTTTGAGCTAGTACAGCCATGAGTCTTCTTGG
>VUQH01008975.1:13324-25227 GCA_015106775.1 Etroplus canarensis
AAAAAGTAGGGGATTAAAAAAAAAAAAAAAAAAAAAAAATGACAGTGGATGAGGCCGCAAATGTAATCTGGAACAGATTTTACATTGGATGCCCTTCCTGACGCAGCCCTCCCATTTATCCTGGTTTGGGACCAACAATATGAGCACACTAGCTTGTGACCTCCAAGGCTGTGATTGTGCCCCTTCCCTTTTGCAAACTGGGGACAGAATGTGCAAACCACTACACTATGGAGACACCCACTAATCCACTAGTAATAAGATGCAAACATCACAGTTCTGATTAAAAACACTTTTCCCTCTTACTTGATGATTCTTCCGTTGACCAACATCAACCGTATGTGGTTGTCCTCCAAAGACTCTGCAGCAGCAGCTGCCGATGCAGTCGACACTTTGTTGAACTTCGCATGAACCTTGGCACCAAAC
This sequence comes from Etroplus canarensis, assembly GCA_015106775.1. NCBI lineage: Eukaryota > Metazoa > Chordata > Actinopteri > Cichliformes > Cichlidae > Etroplus > Etroplus canarensis. Next base: position 13,748 of record VUQH01008975.1, read on the forward strand.
GCAGGATCCTGTGGGTATGATTTATTTTTTTAAAAATGTATGTACACAGGAGCATTTACTCATGCTTTACTTAATTTTTCTGTATGAAAAAGTCTGCAAGGATGCATTTAAAAGCTGATGAAAAGCCAGAAAAAATGTCTGACCAACAATATAAAAAAGTAAATCTACAGACATGACAAATTAAAGGGCAACATTAAGTTACTGGAGAAACACTACAGATCCTGTCACATGGGTACATTCTATGGTGCACTTGTGATTTATGACCTACAAAAACTCTTAAATGTCTCTCTTAAACTGCTGGGGACATTTTGCCAGCATGGTTTGGGGTTCACCTGTTCCATTAGAGGGAAGTGCCAGGTTTACTCTGTCATGGCACATTTATATCCTGAGGACAGTAGTCTTCCAGGGTGACTTCACAGAGAAGAAAAGGCCACTGAAAGATTTACAGAGCTCAACTGAACACTTATGGGAAATGTTGGCCTGACATGCTAGACATCAAAACACCAAAAATGGGGATTTTTTTTGTTTTTACCGAGACTGGCATTCAGCCCTTTGAGAGTTAGTGGCATGTTTTGGCCTTACAAAGACACTTTGGTTTCTTCCTTAAGCATCTGCACATTAAACACACATACTGAATGCTTGTTTCCCCTTTGAAGCTCACCTCCTCCAGCGGCCCCACCTCCAGCCTCTTCAACACCTCCCTGGTGTGCTGTTCCAAGATGTCCAGATTGGAGGGCATCTTGGGGGCCTGCCGCTGCTGCTCTCTCAGCCGCCTGGCCGCCCTTCGTGCCCGCCGTGCCTGGCACAACCTCTCCAGTGTGGATCGAGTGGACAGGCAGCTGTTCAATCCGGAAGGTGCTCCACATCCCTGAGATTTCACTGGCTTGCTACCACCCACTGGTTCCTCCTAGAGAGTAAATGCAGTGGAGGTTACTAACAGGAGCACATGATGAAAATGCAGCTTCAATGGCATTTGTCTGTAATCTTGAACAAATCTTAGTTATCCAAGTAATCCAAACTCACGAAGAGAAATAAATACACTCAATATCATCACCAAATAAAATGTCCTGCAAGAAAAAAAAAAAAAACTTACTCAGGTGATTTTCTAAGTCTGACAAGAAACAAGTCATAGCATTTGTAAAAATATGCCAAGCTGTAAAATTTCTTCTTCTGAACAATGCTAAATAAAGAGCATCATCTGCAGTAAATATTATTTAGTTCTTCTACAAACATTTAAAACCTGTGAATGAAAAAGTGCAGCATCTGCAGACTGAGGCACTGAAATAAGTTGCAGTTTAGGATTTTTAAAATCAGTGTAAGACTTCAGCTTCTCTCACAGCTGCATAAAATCGAAAAAGGTCAAACCTCTAGGTAGCGGATTTCCTTGGTCAGCTCTTTAATGAGATGGTTCGGCCTGATATTGTCTGGTACCTCGCTGGTGGGTTCATTCACCTGCAAAGCCACAACAGATTACATTCAATGAGTGAACAGAAAGTCTGTTGTCTGTCACTGATGTACATCCAAGAGATAAGACCTAACAGGGACATCTCCTACTGCTGTGCAACAACACCCATGTGGACTGGAGACATTTAGAGGTAGAGTCAGGTGGAGCTTCTCACCTCTCTTTTCAACCAAGTCTTCAGTGCACTGATTAAAGCCTTGACTCCGTCCACTAGGTAGGTCGGAGGGGGACAGTTGTCCTCACGTAGGTCTAACAAGATGAAAATGAAATGAAAATGAAATTGAACACTTTGAACCAGTTAAATATTTGATATAGTAAAAAGGAAACAATTGTGCACGCTAGTGCCTGAGCTGATAAATTACCAAATTAGCACCAAATATTCACAAACTAATGTGTAGTAAAATTTTACTTGAATTGTAGTTACATTTTACAGGCATTTAGAGTACACCTGGCAATTTTTTAGTTACCTCATGTTTTCTAATTGTTCACTGGAGAGAGAAAATTATTTTGACACTAAACAAATCACAGCTACAAGATAATCCAGGTATCAAGATGTTAGCAAAGATGAGACCCTTTGCATGTTACAATTTTGTTTGAGCAGCCACCCATCACACATAAAATTTTCACAAGTTGATTATCAGAATACAGATCAAGCATGCAGAATACCAATGCTCGACCAGGACACTGAACCATAGAAATTGAATTAAAGCTGTTTTACTACGTAAACTATGATAGATTACATGATACTGATGCTCAAAGTTGGTTATATAAGAAAAGGGTGCAGAACAAAAAGATTCTGGCTTTAGATCTTTTAAAACTTATTTGGCTGGTTGAACTCGGTTGGCTCAAAAATGCTGGGGAAAAAAGGCAACTTCAAAGTTCTACATTTCGACACTCCCTTATATAGTTCGAGGGCTGCAACGTTCCCAGTATGAAGGTAAAATTTTGCAGGGTTCAATTAAATGTACTCAAGATACAGCAGATTCTGAGTGGACGAGGTGAGTGGAGCTCACTGATTTTTCATGAATGATTTAATTTATTTTCTTACTGAAAATATCAATTTTCATAATAATCATGAAGTGAAACTGTTGTGACAGCCCTCATTTATATCTTTTCTGTCACTGCTACATTAGACTCTCACCTTTTAGCATTTCCAGGAGGTTCTTTGCCACATACCAGCAGATGGCCTCAAAATAGGGAAACTTAAAGAGGTCTGGGGTTTTCAGACGACGCTCCATCTCATAACACCTGCGGTACAAACAAAAGCAGTTTAGTGTTGAATCTTTAGAAAACAAATGTCAGTGTTAGGCAAGTCGTTTACCTGAGCTGCATGCCAATATTGAGGTTGTGAAGGAAGTTCCCTCCAAATGCCATGCAATCCTGAGAGGTGAGAACAGCATGGATCCAGCCTGCAGAGGGCACCAGAACACAATGTTTATTCATTGTATCCACCAACTGAGTTGCAATAAGAAAATCCTTACAGCGGCACAGTCAAATTACACATAAATGCACGAGGAGACATTTAATTAAACTTCTTTTTATCAAAATACAGGAAAGCACCACATGTACATACTAAAACTTTTTACCTTCCCACAGTCAGCCTCAGCAGGAGATAAGGCTATTAAAATAATGGGTTCCACCCCAGATAAACAGTGTTCTTGATACAACACATAGTGAGAGAAAACAGAGTCTTGGGGGGTTGGTGCAAGGCTGATAGACAGGCCTGATAATACGCTGGTTGACTGACCTACTGTGCTCTCTGACCCCCTCTTAATTCCCACCTCTCAACAGCCTTTCTGCCAAAGCTTGCTTTCACAATGCTGCTTCAGCCTGCTGAGAAAGCATGGCTGGAAGACTGATTGAGGACATCCAGCAGTTGACGGGCTGAACTGAGCTTTGTCTGTCTGAGTGCGGAGGGGGGAGAGCAAAGGAGGTCTATCGGCTTAAAAAGTCCATTGAGAGACTGATGGGTGAATAATCGTATGACTGGGCACATTAGCTTCACTTCAGCGAATGAAAGCACGTCATGCTCAGTTAGTGACATGACACCAAAACATCTTTTTACCTTCTTAACACAGCAACACTAAAAGACTGCAGAGTCAGGTAAAAGCATCAGTGCTACTTTTATCATGTTACATAAGATCTGTTTCTATTCATTTTCCCTGTAATTACGATCATTAAAAACTGTTTGGGTTGTCGCTCAAGAAGAGTTTCCCTCTGTTATTTTCCCTTGGCAATAATAGAGGACATTAAATAAGCCTGTATTTTCCTGGCAGCAGCCATGGGAATCATGATTATTTTCACTTTTGAACACACGTGTAAAAAAAAATAAAAAGACAGGTCAGCAAAGCTCATAAAACACTGAAGAAGGCACCAGAAACAATGATATGACGTCAGTGACACAAAGAGCTGCGCGTCTGAGTGGGTGAAATTTATTGTGTTTGGAAGCCACACACAAACCATTATCCAAGACTTTAAGGGTGCTTTCATGCCTAATGAGTTTGGTTTGGTTCAACTGAAAGTCTGTGTGTGTGTTTGCCTGGTCAGTGAGGTTTGTTTGGGCTGGTGTGAAAGCTGTCAATCACATCCTGGTGTGCAGACCAAAGATCACTTTAAAAAAGGTGCATCTCAGAACAGCAAGCAGGGGATCAAAGGCTGAGCTACTTTTAAATGCTTGTGTAAGATCATAAGCTATGAATACATTTTTTAGGATTATTTGATTGATCTGGAAAAATCTCTGCACAAAACCAGCTGAAACCGTTTTCTGCGGTCCTCGTATCCCATTTATTATGCAAAAAAGTCAGCCACTTTATTAGATACACCTGATCACCTAATATCTAATCAGCCAATTACATGACAGCAACTTAATGCATTTAGGTATGTAGATATTGTCAAGATGACCTGCTGAAATCCAGACTGAGCATTAGAATGGGGAAGAAAGGGAATTTAAGTGACTGAACTGTCAGCTGTGCTAGTCTGAGTTTTTAACAAACTGAACTACTGGGATTTTTCCTGCCCAACTAACTGTAGGGTTTACAGAAAATGATCTGGAAAAAAAGAAAATATCCAGTGAGCAGTAGTTCTCTGGGCCGAAATGCCTTGTTGATACCAGAGGAATATGGCCAGACTGCTTCGAGCTGATAGGAAGGCAACAATAACTCGAATAACCACTTGTTACAACCAAAGTATGCAGAAGAGCCTCTCTCAAAGCACAACATGTTGTACCTTGAAGCAGATGGGCTACAACAGCATAACACTCCACTGGGTGCCACTCTAGTCAGCTTAAAACAGGGAAACCGAGGGCACAATTTGCAGAAGAGAAAATTAGACAATTAGAAAAACCTTGCCTGGTCTGATGAGTCTTGATTTCTGCTGGAACATTCGGCTGGTATGGTTAGAATTTGGCATAAATAAAAGAAAAGTATGCATAGAGTGCATGGTATGGTGCCGTAATATACACAACCACCACAAAGCTGATGTACAACATGATTCTGTTTCATCCTGTCTCATCTGGCGTTAGTCTTAACAAAGCTGATTTTGCAGACTGACTGTGAGCTCATTGAGATAAAGAGTTCATAAATGCAATTATTCAAGTGCAGAGGACTAGCTGCCAATCAAATTACTTCAGACAACTGTCACCAAAAACTATCCAGCCAGGAAGTTACTCATGAGTCTACATTACTTCATGTTCATGGATCTTGGTTTAGTTGCAAAAACCCAGTGTGAACATGAACCTGATGAGCCCTAAAAGGCAGCAAGAGCTGCATTTGCACTCAAATTAAAAAGGTCCTTAAGGCCACCGCTGCAGTTTTCACCACCATCTACACAACACCCAACAGCTGTTTTAACACTTTGTTACCTCTGACAAAGAGGTCATGTGATAAGGTTTGGTTTGTCTGTTAGCAGGATTACTCAAAAGGTTATGGACATATTTGCATGAAAATGATGTGTCTGGGTTGTCACAACTATCACCTCCTTGCTCCCTGATGTCAGCATTATGAATTTGTGATTCAATCAATTTAGCATCTGGGTCCATTAGAATGCCAAACAAAGATGTCCAGGGGACATTTAAGAAGAACACCCAGCAGAATACTAAGTAACAACTTGTAGTTTCAAACTATTTTTCAACTGAGACTTAAGGTCAAGAAAAGAGCTGACATTTAACGCTTAAGTGTTTGCTAAGATACTTCATCCTTACTCCATCTGCTGCATGCTTTCTTCTACAACTCCGTTGCTGTATTAAAAAACAGAAAAGAAGGCGCTTATACAGGAGGAGAGTTAAAAAATGTTGGCTGCAATCCCCACCCCCAAAGTTGCTGAACTTTCAGCAAGTACTACCCTTTCTACTTTCTTTAATTTAGATCCAGGTCCAAGTGTTGACAACGCACTGTGGCAAAGTTCTAGCTATGAAAACCCTCATTTCTTGGACTGAATCAAATTGACCTAAAGGAAGGTCTGAAAAGTGCACCAAGAACTCTTTACCTATCAAGTGTCATATTAGAATATTCCACAGACCTGTAGGGAGGAGCAGGGTGGTTCCTTGGGGTACAACACACTTGTAGCACTTGTCCACTTTGTCCCCAAAGAACACTTCACTCTGATTGGGCGAGGAGCTCCATGCCTCATATAGTGCAAGGTTGGTGGGGGTGGGCTTAATCAAGTAGAAGATCTTCTCACCCTGCAAATCAAAAGAAAAGGTGAGGACAATGCTGCTCATATAAACACTAACCACAACTTTAATTTGAAATTCAAGTCAGCTTTAGTTTGCAGAAGCAAGAGGAGGAGATAATCATGGGTGCTGCAGTGCTTCAATAAACTGGACATAAGTGAGGTGGCCTTTCAGAGAGTCCTAGCCAATCCTCCCTAAATAACTCAATATATAAACAAACACTGAAAATAACTGAGCTTGGTGAATGTCAGGGTGGCACACTCCTCCTCCTTTTTTAAGCTCCCATCACATCCATACACTTACCCAGAGAACATGATACCAGACAGAGGTGCCGCCAAAGTCTATGTGGAAATCTGTGTAGCTGTCTTTGACCCCCATAAGGCAGTACTTCTGGACAAAGGGCTTAGGGAAGAAGGAGTCGTCCGGCCAGTAGTTCTCGACCCAGGACATCTTCTGAGCCACGTCAGGAACTTCGACCAACTTTGCCATCCTGCAAGTGATTAGAGCCACGCAGCAAGCAGGTTAGGAGGTTTAAAAAACCCCCACATCTGAACATTCCAGATTTAAATTCAACCACATCCATGACTATGTTAAGCAAGACACACAAGCCTACAGTCATCACAACTCACGTAGGTACTGTCATTCATGTACTGCAGCCTTGAACATTTCTAGGACTTACCCAACAGAGGTTAAAGTGGAATTCACACTTCTGCATCATAACCACAAACCTTTCTTAATGCCTATGACATAACTTGGCATGCACCTTCCTAGAAACACAACTACTTTGCATGTTAATACTGTTAGCAACAACTATGATAGTCCTTCCTATGCATTTCCAGCCACTTCTGCTGCTGCATTTTTTCAAATCATATGGAAGAGAATGGATCAAATCAAAGACAGAAACCCCACTGCGAATTAATGTTTTGGTGGTGAAATTGCTGGACAACAAGTATAAATGCTGGCAGTAGAGTCGACCACTTGCATAGAGGGAAACATCTAGTGTAGGCAGATACGGCATTAGTCAGGCTTTAACTTGCCAGCAGAGCTGAGATCCAAAAATGGCTGATGGTATGCTGACACTGCAACAGTTAGTCACTGCTCTCGCAACTGTATGCACTGTTCTAAGATGGTATTCCGCATGTATTGTAAAGAGACATGCAGCTTTCCAAAGGGAGGGGGCCCGTTAAGATCAATTTGATTTTACCCATTCTGACCCTGATCCCTCTCTCTCTCTCTTTATTTATTTTCTGTATGTGTTCACTCAGATTTAATAAGCCCTGCTAGGTGCCTACTAAAAAAAAAATCCTGTGAGGTCAGATTGCACTGACGTGAGAATAGAGCAGGTAATAGGTCAGTCATTCATTGTTATTGAGTGGGCATCATGTGAGCTCTATCCAGGCAACTTCCTGCTTCCACAGAGGAATATTTGCTACATATCCTGTGTAGCAAATCCTGTTTTGTGGTAATCCTGACCAGATTACCACAAAATTATGACACACAAGCATCAGTCCATTGATTAAACTGTTAGGATCACAAGTCAAATAATGATGAATTTCTTTCTGTCCTGACCTAGAAGAGAAACCCTTATTTAATTAGTTGGCATTTAACCCCTGCAATTTTTATTTTTGAATGCATAAAAACAGGAATTCACTTGCCAACTATTTTCCATTTACACAACCAAAACTGGAAACAGTAATAAAAAAGACAAGATCTCTGGATGTAGCTAAAATTTGGCAAAAAGAGATCTGTAAACTATTTTTAACAAGCCCGCTAAGTTCCTGTTCTAACATTATTGAATATTGGTGAAGAAACCACAGTATGGCTTACTTTGTGTCAGAGAACTCCAGACTGATGAGGTTGAGGACTTTGGGTCGATGGGGCTTGGTAAAATACTTGATAAACTCGCTGAGCTTCATCTTGCTGTCCGCCTGCCGTGCCACATCTATCACATCGATGACTTTGTCTCCACCTGGATAGGAGTAAAGTGTCCTTTAGTTTGTGAAATATCAGTCAGAGTTCAGTTCAGTCAGAGACTCCTGAATGAAAAACAAACTTTTTAATTGGCTGCCGAGTAACTGAGGGGTTCAGAGGGGTCAGCAGCCTGCTGGCATCTCCATGTGCTTTTAGAGATCAAGCCCTGAGGGAAAGTGGCATTGATATGGCAGTGTGGGGAGGGGCTGCAGAGGATGCAAGTGAGACAATCTGTCCAGACCAACAGTCCCAGAGGAAGGGGAGTGGGTGGAGGTGAGAGGGCTGCTGTGTTTAATAGCAGCGTGTGCGTGGGAGATCAAGCATATAAGGAAATACATCTATAGATGTGAGAAAAAGTGTGCAAAAGCTGTAAGTATGTTTACTCATGAGACAGAAAACAGATGCTAAAAAAGGAAAGAGAAAAAAGTCAGAAAGAGAGTCTCACAGTTGAGATGCTACAAATCACACTTGGGTGACACATGGGGCCGGAAGCAGGACCAGGGTGCAGTGTGCAGCAAGACAGCTGGTTGTTGTATTTTCTTCACACCCCTCCCACACACCTTTTTTATTACCCCTTTGCATGCTTGCTCTCACATTCACATACACACACACTCAAACATGCACTTGCACACTCCTCTGAAGGCCCAGCTGGCCAGCGACTGATGACAGAGAACAGCTGGAGTGAAAGGCAGTCAGTCACACAGTGTGAGACAAAGCTGCCTGGAAACCCCACAATGCTGAGCTCAAACACCAGCTTCACAAACCCAACACAATTTTTTTTTATACATGTCCACAAACTACAGCCCAGGGGAGGCAGCTCGAGAGGCACTCGAGCTAACCGATGTTTTACCATGACCACAATGATATATGATGACACCTAGTAATGTTACAGAGCTAATTAATTAAGGTAATTGCTGCAAATATGTCTTCGTCAGCAGGCCTAAACCAGAAACTTATTTACTCACTGCATTAATCTAAATCTGTTAAGATAATTATTTCCTCGTTACTCACATTATTTTGGAGCAATATAATGTTAAAAAAAAAAAAAAAAAATTTAACAGTGGAATCAAAAGTGAATGCTGCTTTCTATTTGGTAGAGATATGCATGATCTTTACTACTAGCATGGCACAGCAATTATTCATGGAATGCTTATTAAACATAATTTCTTTTAAAAGATATTTGAGAGTCAGGATTCTTCCTCCCTCAAAATAAACCTTTATGGTGACTATGCACATAACCACAATGGGTTCACATACAATGAAAGCCATGAGTTTTTCATTATTTAACAGAAAACTATACATTTTACTGACATTGCTGGTCATTGGATTGAGATGAGTGAATACTGTGTTTGGGTAAATTAAACCCTGATTTAAAAAAATAAAAAATCCAGCTTTCAAAAAAAAAAAAAAAAAATACCGATTTCCAACTAGCTCTTTGAAGGAAAAATGTCAATCAACAGTATTCTTTACTTTCACTGGAAAGTGGTTCAATCGATTATCTCAAAGTTGAGAAAGTTTCACTCAGTACCTGCCCACATTGCTGCTATTCTCTTCCTGTGTTGACCCCAAGGTTCTCCTTAGTTTGAATCTTTGCCAGTGTGATCAGATTAGTATGCAACAAGCATCACAACTCGGATGTTTACATGACAAAGCATTGTTTGTAGTTTAACACATATTCTACACTTGGTCTAGAAAAAACCCACCCACATTATTATGATAAAAATAACCAAAAACCAGAACGTCAAGGACGTAGCAACTCATCTGGCTCATAAATAAACTTAATGAGGGAGGGCATTTGTTTATGGATCAGATAGACACATGCATACTTTATCTATAAAAATTACAATTCAGACCAATACTCTGACGAGTAGCAATTCTTGTGAATATGGAAAATGCCCATAAACAAGAAACGTGGCCTTCAACTAGAGCATGCTTTAGGTGAAGTCCCATCCGGCGATCACTGTGTCCAAGTTTCACTAAATTTTGACCGATTCTCTGGGACGAGTAGTGATTCTTGTCAGAGGTCCTTCAGCCAGATGAGCTAAAAACTTAACTAAAATGACTAAACCTTTTTTTTTTTTTCCTCCTTTCGACTGCTACCTTTAGAGGTTGCCACAGTGGATCATCTGTCTCCTTCTCACCCTATCCCTTGCATCCTCCATTTTGCCAACCAGTCGCATGTCATCCTTCACTACAGCTGTGAGCACACACACACACACACTACGGTCCATCTCAGGCTTGCCTCTCTTTGTCTCCAAACCGCTCAGCCCAAGCCATCTCTCTGAAATGCAATTTCCCCCTGGGATTAATAAAGTATTCTGATGTACTCATTTCAAATTCTGCCCACCCTGGCCACTCCAACAAAAATCTCTGCATCTTCAGCCCAGCCCCCTGTTTTTGGTCAGTAGCAGCAAGTTTCCCTACTATCTTGTAAACCTTCCCTTTCACGCTTGCTATCACCAATCACCCCTCACACTTGTCTCCACCCACTCCACCCTGCCTGCACCATCTGTTGCTTTGGATGGTTGACTCCAGGTATTTAAACTCATCCCCCTTCACTCACTCCACTCCTTGCATCTTCACCATCCCACCTGATTCCCTCTTATTCACACACATTCATTCTCTCTTGCATCTACTGACTTATTCCTCTTCTCTCCAGTGCATACCTCCACCTGCTCCCTACTCTCACACAGATCATGTCATCTGCAAACTTCATGACCTGATCTGTCCAACCTGTCTATCACTACTGTAGACCAGTAAGTGTTCTCTGAAAACTAAAAATTCCCAATTAACGAAAAACATCTAAAACTATAATAACTCCACTTTTTTAAGTTACATAGGACTAAATAGCAAATGTGTGTCTGTGCATTGCAGTTTATGAATGCAGCTTACTAAATAAGCATTCTAGCCTTAATTTTGAATTTGGCCCTTGACCCTCTCATACAAATATGGTCATTTCTAGTTCCTCGTGACCAATCAAGTAGTTGTTTATTAGCAACTGGAGAAAATAAGAGTTCAGAAAAGTCAAAAGTTTTAAAAAAAATATTCAGAACACACAAAACTGAGCACAATCTAAAAGACGAGGTTAAAAATTGGCCAGACATGCATTTAAGATGAATATTCTTTGACAGTTAAAGTTTTAAATGTTGCTGAAATGTGTGGCACATTGCACTGTGTATTAAAAAAATATAACTTCCCCTCACAGAAAGAGAGAGGCATTGCAGACCTGACTTGTGTTGGGTGGTGGTGTAACCTCTTAAAAACCAACAAGTACCTGCCATTTTACATTAATATAATAAGACCAGCTTATTTAACCAATTAGTATTTCTTGTGCCAATTAGTAAGGACAGCAACATTTAAATGTCTAGTTGGTATAGT
>VUQH01008978.1:0-10854 GCA_015106775.1 Etroplus canarensis
TGCTGCAGTTGGTCAGGTCTAGGTTCAGCAACAGTATGTGCTCAAAGAATGAGGTCAGCTGACTACCTGAATATACTGAATGACCAGGTTATTCCATCAATGGATTTTTTCTTCCCTGATGGCACGGGCATATTCCAAGATGACAATGCCAGGAGTCATCGGGCTCAAACTGTGAAAGAGTGGTTCAGGGAGCATGAGACATCATTTTCACACATGGATTGGCCACCACAGAGTCCAGACCTTAACCCCATTGAGAATCTTTGGGATGTACTGGAGAAGGCTTTGCGCAGCGGTCAGACTCTACCATCATCAGTGCAAGATCTTGGTGAAAAATGAATGCAACACTGGACGGAAATAAATCTTGTGACACTGCAGAAGCTTATCGAAACAATGCCACAGCGAATGCGTGCCGTAATCAAAGCTAAAAGTGGTCCAACGAAATATTAGAGTGTGTGACCTTTTTTTTTGGTGGCGACTTTTTTTTTGGCCGGGCACTATACTTTTAAGCATAGTGAAGGACACATACTGTATACACACCAAATACTGACAGTTTTTGGTGTGTATCCTCTATTTGGGCAATTCCTTTGTAATGGCAGATGAGTAAGTTAAATAATAATACTTGATGATAATGATGATGATGATATCATGAGGATGATTACAGTATAATAGCGATAATAGCAGTAATAGTAGAACTTTTAATAGTAGTAATAGCAGTAGAAATAGCAGCAGCAATAATAGTAATAATCGTAAAACAACTCAAATATAATATTAATGATACTGATAGCAATATATAACAATCATTTGAGTTTCAGTCGGGGTGCATCCTTCTGCTGGCACATATTCTTTAGAGAGACAGGTTTCCTGTGAGGCTGACAAAAATGGGGGAAAACCCTCTGTTAATCACCTTTGACCCATTTTATCCAGTTATTGGAAATTTCCAAGTCATTACTGGAGCTGCATTTCTATTCATTTGTGAGAATTTTTAATCATATTCCATAAAAATCTTCATAGCTTATAATAATATGGTGGCACATTTTTCCATTTTAGGCATAGCAGTACAACAGTGAGATATTAATCTCTGCAGGATACCAGTAATGACAGAAATTGCTGCTTGCTTGACAGCCATTTGATAAAAGCCAGACAGGTGGACAAGAGATAAAAATGCTGTGCAGTCCCACATAGAAAGGAACACCTGATCATCCTGGAGGGGAGAGAAGCAAAAACTATGTAATAATGATGCATGTAGATCTGTATGGAATATAATATATACAGTATGTACTCACTATTATACAAAATTAGAATTAACCAATTTTCTGTGTGGCTGATCAGCATTTAAGCTACTTTCATGTCTCAATTTATTGCCTCACTTTCACTTTATCTGAGCAAGCTCTGATGTTTTATTAAACTGAGTTTTGATGAATGTGTACACTGAATAAAATGTCTTATCTAATTACATATTTTTGTTGTGTCTCCTCTTTTATCTGGTTTTACATCCTGGAGTATTCCACAACTCCTGCAACTTTTAGATAACACAGTTGTTTAACCATCATACTGTCAGCGATGAGTTTAGGCAATTTGATGGCTTCCTTACTCAGCAAAGCATAGTGTATGAGGACAATAACTGCAAAACACAAGCACATTGTTTTTATATCTTTTTTTCTATATTTTTACTTCCAAGTAGAGGATCTAAAACTTTCTGTTATGGGTCTCATTCTTGCTTGATGTGGCTGGTTAGAGCTTACAACAGAGGTGGATCCATGCTGAGTGGAGTAAGAGTTTGCTTAGACTGAGGTCAACTGTTGAACCTTTACACTGTAAAACAGACAACTTTGCATTATTTGGCACATTGATCATTGAGCAATCCACATATGACATGTATATAATTTAATTTTAAACACCATTCTGGGAGCTGATGAATGTATCCAACAGATGGCACCACAACACCTCTGTGTGAAGCTGTATTATGACTAGTGTGTCTGTTAGAGTAGAGCTTCCCAAATTGTTTGACCTTGGGATTTTGTGTCAATCATACACTGATTTTGCAAATGACCATGTAGTAATGAATGAAATGTATTGCATTAGTACACATCAAAGGATCTGACTGAAAATGAGGAGGGCAACGAAATTTGTGAGAGGGAAGATGGATTACTTATTGTTTGAAGAACACTGCAACATAGTTATTATAATTTTGTATCTTCTAATTAGTTTTTATTTCTATTTCTTTTTGAGTTGTTGTTTTGAATTCAGTTTAGTTTCAGTTAGTTTCCGGAGTGGGTTTACTTGTTTCAGTTTAGTTTTTATTGTTTGAAAATGTTTAGTTTTAGTTTAGTTTTTATTAGTTTCAGTGTTAGTTTTAGTTTTCTTAATTATTATAATATGGATGGTATTTGTCAGGGGAAGATTTTAGATGTTTAGATCTGAAAATACAATAGAAGCACATTGTAAAGGCAGACAAGTCACATTAATGTATACACCCTGATTCTCAGTAAACAGATGCACCAAAGCCTCATCAGACAGGCTGTCTGACCAAATTTAATCCAGCTGACAAAGACTAGATCTAAGGACATTTCCTGTGTATTTTTATTTTATTTTAGTTAGATTCCTAAGCCCACAATGTTGTTTTAGTTAGTTTTGATTTATCCCAAAAGTCTAGTTTTTATTTTTATTTCAGTTAACTAACATTATTTTTCTCATGTAGTTTTAATTTTTAGTTTAGTTTTAGTTAACTATAATAACCTTGAACTGCAACAATTCACCACCTAAAGAAAAGCGAAAAACATCAGTAGAAACTATATTAGTTGGACCATAGATAACACCTCTAAGCCCAAATGCACCATGCTTTTTCAAAGAAACTCAGCCAATCCAAAAAAAAACCAGTTGATCTAAAGTAGATCTGTCATCATATCATATTTTAACTAGATGATGATTGTGGCCAGAGAAACTCACAATAACAATATTATTGCGATATCCATACAAAATTTCAATAAAAATAAAAATATGTTCATTAATTTAGCATGTTTTTGCCTCTTTGTTCATAAATAAATTAAACTCAAAATGCTCAGAATGTAGGGAGATGAAAAGAGACTCTGTAATCAGAAAAACAAAAACTAAAGTGAGGGAAGCAAGCTGTATGTTCGTAGGGCTTATTATGAAGCACAAAAATTGCAGGTGTCATGCTATGTCCAGATAGTCCAAATATGCTACCAGAAGTGCCTACAATAAAGTGTAACTTTGGCTGCTCCCTTGAATTTTCCCCAAAGGGGTCACCACAGTGGATTAATCTGCATTGGTAATTTGGCAGAGGTTTTATGCTGGATGCCCTTCTTGACACAACCCTCCATGGCCAATAAACAGAATAACTGAAAACATTTCAGAGGCTAGTTATTGCAGAAATTAATACAGATGTGTTTTTAAATTTTGGTCTATCCTTCAGTGTAACTTTGGACCGAATATTTGAAAAACACTGTGTAGAGTCACATTACTAAAACCAGACACATTGTAATCCTGAAATGAAGTCTATGAGAAAATTATACAACAGCAATGATGCTGGTAGAAGGTTAACTTCCAGGGGGTAAAAAACCTTATGAAGTTAATTTAGAGTAAGCTTCAAAATAACATCAGATTTCATTATGAATGAAAGAAGTGTCTCTTTGTTTTTGTGTTTAACTGAAAGGATCTTGGCAACCATTTCAAACAGGAACAAAAACAGTGCAGCTCAGAACAGCAGCAATTTGGTTAAAGCTTGCTGCCTTGGGATTCAAGCTGTAGAGAGGCTTCAAAATATAATCAGTTGCATACTTTAAAAATATTGTCCAACTGTTTGCAGAGAAATGTATGTCAATTTTTTTTTACAACCAAAACCTAACTCATTTTCTAAAAATAAAATTAGATCTTTTTCTGCAAATATAACTGTGGTCAGAGACCATCTGTTTACTTTATTTGGCACACATCTATGTATATAAAGTTCCACAGTTTACACATGGACTGCCCAAAACTGTCTAGAGTTGACCATCTGGTCAAATTGAGTAACAAAGCAAGAAGGGCCTCAGTTAGGGACGTGATTGAGTACGCAGGGCTTCTCTATTCCTCTGCAGAGATAAGAGAACTTGCCACAAGGATGGCCATCTGAGCAGCACTTCATCAGTCAGCCTTTGAGGTGAACCCAGGCAGTGCCTATCCCCTGGGCTAATACCATCCCTGAGCATCAGCTTTGTGCTACAGAAGTGCTCCTCTGTACAGGGACAGGGAGACTGATCAGAACTGAGAAAAGCCACGCAAAGAGACACTCATAAAAAAAAAAACCCACATTTCCAGAGTGCATGTGATCTGAGAAAAGGGTAATGGTTTAGCTCTCAGTACAAAAATGATAAAGCAAATGATCATGATATTACTAGAGGGCAAGTGCCGTGGCTATGGAACGTTGTGGAGTGAAAGTAGCCTGAAAAAGTCAAAAATGCACCTTTATTTCAGGTGGATGCCAAGTCCAAAAAAAAGAGAAAATAACAAAATCTATCAGTACGAAAAAAATAAATCCAAGGGCTCAAAGGAATCACACAGGAAATCATACAGGGAAGTATGCAGATGTCAAGATAAAGATTAAGAGAGGACTGGACACAGAAAGGTAACCAGGCATAGATTAATCTAAACAACGAGACAGGTGAAGAAGTAAAACTAAAGACAAGTCACCAGACACGACCAAAGTAAAGCAGGAAACAAAACATAACTGAAAACACAGAAACTCTGACTGTCCAGAGAGAGCAGTTCATAGACGCTTCTCATCAAATCTGACAGAGCTTAACAGGATCTACCACGCTGAGTGAGATAAACATCCCAAATCCAAGTGCGCAAAGTTTTGAGATACTTATCAAAACTGCTGTCAAAGAGCCATATACACATTAGTGAATTAATGGGTTGAACTTCAAGAGATTTCAGTGATTGACTTAATAAATTAATATAAATTAATAAATTATTTTAAAAAACTAAAATGTGTTCTCATAGATTAATTATGGGTTGTTAAGAGTAAATTTATAAGAAAAACTGCCATGTAGGTAAGCAATTTAATCCTTTCAAAATCTATGACACAAGCATGCTGAAAGTGAAAGAGTCAGAATACTTTCTGAAGCAACTGTACATGGTAGCTATATTAAGCCACTGTAACCAGGGGCTGCTGGACAAGATGGAAGCTGCAGTTAGTCATGCAAAATTGGTTAATACTGTACTAAATCTCATGCCCTAAAATACTGGGCAGAAAAATAGGGAAATAGAGACAATTTCTTTAACACTTTTACACTCCCTCATTTTCCTTGCATTATACAAGTTTATATGTTAATGATGCATTTCCAGCAGTTGTTCCAAAACCCTATTTTATGTATATAGTGTATTTAACTCTGAACTAACTTTCATGTTAATCATAGACTGTCAAGTGCGTGTAACTTTGATTTGATGATAACTCTAATGTTAGGATTGGAATTTTCAGAGTTAGAGCTCTAAAACCCCACAGCATTTAACAATAAATTTGACAAATGTCACAAGGTGGTGAATTTTCCAAACTCTTAATGTAACAATTTCAAAATAAACTTTACGATTGTTGTCACATCAGTATTTTTGTTCAGCAATATTTTAGTTAACTATAGGTGTTGCTCTGTTAAAAGTCGTGACTATAAAAGGGTGAATATATTTTCTGAAACGGACACAGAATCAAATGTCACACAGGAAACCCACAAAGGTGCTGTAAAGTTCTTTCTCTTTACAAGCAAAGTTGCACATCATTTCCCCCCTGTTTGTTTATTTTGTTATCCCATGGGGATTTATGCAGCCAGGGGCTATTTTATGAATTTGATGTGGGTGTTAATGACATAAGTATCACAAATAAACAATACTAGCCCTGGCACTAGTGATGCATTACAGATGAAGTGTTTTCATTATTAAACGGATAGAGTCATATGAAATCTGATTCAGTATACCTGCAGCTGAGTGAAAAAGAAAGTACACTCTCTTTCAAGTCTATGATTTTGTATACCTGCACATAAGAAAAAAAAAAAAAAAAATCCGGTTCTTCACAAGTCTTGAACTTTGGCAATTACTACATCAGATGAACAGCAATACATAACTTATTACTAGATTTGGCAAAAGTATACACATTCATCACTTAAGTAGAGGTACACATACTTGTGTTTACAAAAGCCTGTGGTAGGAGCTGAAGTACTGATTTAACTTCTTTACTAAAATAAAAGTGAAAAAGTACAGGCTCTGAAATGTACTCAAATTATAAAAGTAGCTCTTTGAAGGACAATTCTACTGATTATTTGCTAACTGAACCTTGTGTCATATTAATATAATCTTAAAATAATATTAGGGCAAGGAATGGAAGCTTTATTTCATCTTCTATTAGTTATTTTAATGAATGTTCTCAACTTGAACAATTGTTATGTAGAGCACATGCAGAGAAAAATAAAGCACATAAAAACCTAGCTCTATTTGCTGTTGCATGACTTTGCCTTCACACCTAAACAAAATGATGCATAAATTATGCCTTTTGCCTCTTTCATCTCTACATCTTTTACATCAGTCATGTACGATAAGCACTGAGGGTTGTCTTTAATTAATTAATTAATTAATAAGCTGTTGGGAAGATACGCAGTGATACAAGATAATCAGTAACTCTCCTCAGTTGCATTTAACCCAAATCCATCCCTCCACTAACTAATCAACCTATAGTGAGTATCTGCACAAACAAGCCACACTCTATATATCCTCATAGATTTTCAGATATGAACCCTGTCCTTCTCTGTGCTTTCTGTGAATAAACACACAATACTTCATGTGTTACAACGGAAACATTTCAGTGCATTTAACAGTTGCACCATCACAGACAAGTGCCACACTAACCTACAATGTGGTGATAATAACCACTTTCATTTAAAAATCAGAGAACCAGAAGGAAGAGGTGGTTCAAGCTGAACTTCACACAAAGTCGTATCTGCAGCTGTTCAGACAGCTGTGGAAGAGGTTTAGTCATGAAATATGAATCTGATCTTATGTCTTATCACCACCATCAACATTACAGGAAGTTGAAGACACTGTAGCAGTGAGCAGATGTGATTTACCTATTTTACCTTTACCTGAACAGTGATTATATTTTGCTGTATGAAATAATCCACTACTATTTAAACTTAGTATTGTGGTTAAAAACACTATAGGATTTAAGGAATTAAAACTACCATGCTGATTTTTGTTTTTAAATTTTCTTCTTTCAGTTCCTCAAAGCCTTAACATCTCCATGGTTTCACTGCAGCAAGTTGAGGGACACACTTGTGACCTAATACTTTATAGTGAAAAATAGAGTTATAATGAGTTTATTAGAGACAAACTTCTAAAAAAAGCTGTTATTCTAACATTTAATTAGGTGTTCCTAAAAAAAGTATAACACATTTTTGTGTATATCCAAATGTAACAAAACTCTTCCACAATCGTTTTGGAAAACACTTTCGGGCTATCAGAATCTTCATTTCTACTTTCTGCTTTAGACTAATAAAAAAAAATCTCTCCTCAAGGATTTTAAACCTGTAATGCCACTTTAGATTTTAATGAATTCTGCTTAAATCCTGCTGTTTCCAGCATGATGTATCCCACTGCAAACTGTACAGCAAGAAGTCAGTCATGCATGCTGTTTTCACTTTATTTGAAATGGTTAAAGTGGGTCACAATTTCATTATTTTCCAGTGTTGCTTTTTTTTTTTTTGTTAATCTGCTAAATGTTTGCATCTCCATTTGCATGTCACCACATGAATTGATTGCAGAAACACTGCCTAACAGAGGAAGAAAGGTGTGAAAAAAACAGGAACACAATCTGAAGCTTTGGTGCAGGAGAAGGGTGAAGGGAAACAGATACTTGAAACCAAGTGCTGTTGCAGGTGTCATGTTTGCATGGCTCAGAGGCTGCGTACACAGCATGAACGACACAGAAAAAAAAGGTGTGAAAAAAGCTTGAGGTTTGGGGGAGGTTAGCTCAATCTATGAAAAACTTGATCTTGAAAATGAGATAATGTTAGATTTAACACTGATAAGCCATACTACTATCAAGGGGTTTTGCTAAGACTATTCAGATGAAGTGCTTATTTACTGAGATCAAGATGTTCATTCATACTTTCAGTCTTATCATTCATTTTGACAGGGCTTTGTCTAACAGCTCTATAAAAGGTGTGAGTCACTGCTGTGGTTGTGGGCATGTATTTCTTACCTACAGTATACATGCTTTCTAATACTGTTCTAATAAAACAAGAACAAATATCTATTGTTTGTGCATTGTGGCATGTAGGAAGAAAGATCAACAGCCTAACTACAATACATTCATTTTGCTACTCATTAATGCAGTTACACATATTTTATTTTGAGCCTGCCTTTTTGATTAAGTAATTTCAGAATTAGAATTATCAAAGGGTGGCATGGTAGATCAGTGGTTAACGCTTTGAACTTCTGGGTCACATAGAGACAGTCTTTGTGAAGATTGTAAGTTTCCCCTGTGAGGGAGAACATTTTGTTCTAAACTGACAATAGTGACTGTGGGATCCTGAACAGACAGACGAATAGCTGCATTTACAGAAACATTTATATTCTTGATTTTTGCTGTGACAGTAAGAATATTTCGAAGTTTGAGTTTCATGCATATTGTTTATTTTATAAATCTACTTTCTAATATATTAATTGTGTTTATTACAGTTTTTCTTAATTGCTTTATTGCATTTCAGAAGTGTTTTAAAGCATTCAGCAGTGATGATACGTTTACTAAAACAGTTCATATGTGCAAGAAAACACTCGAAAAGAACTGTGTCAAAGCAAGACAGAAAGCTATACTATACTGGCTTTTAATTTTATAGCTAAACTGGATGGATGGATGGATGCATGGTCCATGAGTTGCGTGTTTTGACTTTGAATTTAATAATATGACAGAATTAAATGTGTAGTTCAGAAATGAATGGATTCCATTAAATGACATACAGCTTACCAGTGTTGAGTAAGTACATGGATAAATTCATATAATATACTAAACCAGCCAGTTTAAAATATTTAAACAGCAAAGCAGAAAATAGTCACTTGATCTGGTCAAAACTGTGCTGATGGTTGGTCTGTGGTTCACACAGGGAGCTCAAGACCATCTCTCAAAACAAAGCCAAAAACCCAAAGTTATTCATGTACATGTTCAGAAACCAGAATAAATGTGCTTGGCTTCCACAACATATTCTAGAAATTCAGCCTTCAACACACTGCATTTCTTTTAAGTCGTATTTCTTATAAATGCCAACAAATTCTGAAAACACCTTCCAAACCAAATGAAACTGATGAGTGTTTTCAGGTTCAGTCTGCTCTGACAGAAATGTTTTTACAGAAAGTGTATCTCACTCATGCACCACACGTTTTTTTTTTTTTTACATATTCATATCTTCACATAGGTGTAAAGTCCCACTGGTGTGAAGGAATGTGAAAGATAACGATAACAGAAGGCCAGGACTGAGGGTCATTTAAACCAAAATTTTACAGTTTTACAGAGAAATGGGTCTAGAGCTCTGAAGTGTTTAGAAATGCGATAGATAAAGCAAAATGACAGTTTTAGGACAATTTTATAGTTATGCAATAATAAATACTACTCTCTTAAATTAGAAACTTCATTCTCAATCACTTTAAAAAGAAAGAGGAAATGAAAAATAAAACAGCAACTTAAAAGTGAGTTTTTCCTTCACTAACAAGTTTTATCCA
This sequence comes from Etroplus canarensis, assembly GCA_015106775.1. Lineage (NCBI taxonomy): Eukaryota > Metazoa > Chordata > Actinopteri > Cichliformes > Cichlidae > Etroplus > Etroplus canarensis. The sequence continues at coordinate 9,754 of VUQH01008978.1, forward strand.
GACAATATTAAAAACATTTTCTCTAAATTTCCCTAAAAAATTTAAACTTTTCAAACTTTAATGGGGTGTGGAGGAAGCAAAGTGGAGGAGGGCTCTGGTTTGTGAATCTTTCTCTTATCTTTCAGCTTCCTCTATTGTGGCTTCAGACACTGTTAGAGCTACAAGATCGTAGACTTCTTTTTCCACTGGGTAGCCTTGTGACTTACAATATCAGAGGATTTTAGTTTGGTATGTTATTATTTTAAATCTACTTTTTTGTAGCATGTTATAGTAACTAGTTTGCATTTTCATGCATATATTATTCTTTATTATCCAATTTCAATTCATCTTAGATTAGACACATCATATTATGCATTTTAACTGCATTAAACCTTCTCTGTACAAATGCTTCAAGTATATGATTAACACATTACTAAATGACCATGAATTATATTTTGATACAGAATGCTTGCTTTTGCATTGTTCTCTTGGTTTATTTGTATTTCTGCTTGGGCTTACACTTTTAGTTCACAGTGAAAGACCACAGCATGTTAAACTGTGATGTGGTTTATAGTGTGACGGTTTGATGGGATGCATTTTTTCATCACATTTTGTGAAGGATAAGACAGTGAGCCAATAATGGGTGTGATGCTACTTTTTTGAATCATTTAACTTAACCAAAGGAGAATTTATATTCATATGATTTTATGTCATATGTATGACATAAAATCAAATCACACATAGATCAAAATCTGATTATTGTTTTTAGAGCCTCGTGGCTCCTAATTTGTTGCAAAATGTGAAATTACACATGACAAAATCAAACAAAATTTAAAAAATAAAGCAGTAATGTGACAGCAAAGGGTTATAAATGGTTGATTTGTACAAAGTAATTCTGTTAAAAATAAAATCACAAACCTTGCAAAACAATGTATTATGTAGCCAGGTTTAGTGGTATGGCCTCACATTTAAATTATATTTTTTAAAGGGGCAATGGTCTCTACCTGGTAAAAAAATTTGAAAGTGTTTCTAACTTTTGTGTCTTGAAGGCACTGGACTTACTGTAATAAAACTTTAACAGACATACAACGCACTTAAAACATTTTAGTTTAATTTTTCGGT
>VUQH01008978.1:12512-29420 GCA_015106775.1 Etroplus canarensis
TGCAAAACAATGTATTATGTAGCCAGGTTTAGTGGTATGGCCTCACATTTAAATTATATTTTTTAAAGGGGCAATGGTCTCTACCTGGTAAAAAAATTTGAAAGTGTTTCTAACTTTTGTGTCTTGAAGGCACTGGACTTACTGTAATAAAACTTTAACAGACATACAACGCACTTAAAACATTTTAGTTTAATTTTTCGGTATAAATTATATAATGGAGTTGTTCTTCCTCATAGATAGATAGATAGATAGATAGATAGATAGATAGATAGATAGATAGACAGATAGATAGCACCACCATGTGGTTTAAAGAGACTTCACAAGTCAAATGCTCAAACCAAATTAATGAGATTCCTCTGTTCACAGATGATGGATGGTAGAGAACAGGAAGAAGCCCTCCAATCATGGCTTGATGAATTGGCTGATATATATGGGAACTATTCATATGGGAATGAATCTGAATGTTGTGATGGGGGTGACATTTGCGACCTGGCTGAAGGTACAAAATTTGAGTCGGTGTTCATACCAGTTTTGTACTCTGTGGTGTTTGTTGTTGGTTTCCTGGAAAATGGAGTTCTGTTGCAATATCTGGCTCAGAATAGGAGGAACTGGAGTGTGACAGATACCTTCATCCTCCACCTGGGAGTGGCAGATGTCCTGATGCTGCTGACGTTGCCCCTCTGGGCTGCACAGCATGCACAAAATGGTGGATGGACGTTTGGTACTCCCCTGTGCAAGATCACTGGAACTGTTTTTACAGTAAGAATTGTACAGCAGTAAAGATGCTCTGAAAATACCTGCATTATATAATGATTAATTTGGCCACAGATGCAAAATGTTATCTTTGGTTGATTTCTTGTACTCCCAGACCACGTTCTACAGTGGGATCCTTCTTCTGGCCTGCATCAGTCTGGACTGCTACTTCTCCATTGTCCATGCTACCCAGATGCACTCCTGCAAGAAGCACTGGGTTGTTCAGGCCAGCTGCTTTGTGGTGTGGTTCTTTTCCCTGCTCCTCTCTATCCCTGACTGGATCTTTCTAGAAAGTGTGTGGGATGAAAGACGAAGCAGAACAGAGTGTGTTCCAAACTATTTCAAATTTGGCCAGCTGGCAGTAGCTCCTTGGCGGCTGACATCACGCCTGATCTACCACATAATGGGCTTCCTGCTTCCTTCAGCCATCATGGTCTTCTGCTACTCCTGCATCCTGTGTAAGCTGAGGTGTGGCACCCAGAACCTCCAAAAGCAGAAAGCTTTTAAAGTCATCATGTCTGTGGTAGTGGTTTTCTTTCTTTGCTGGACGCCATACAACATCACGCTCTTAGTGGACACGGTTCATTCTAGAAAAAGCAATGAAACTTGTTCAGTTACAACATCTCTGGACAAAGCTCAGACAGTGACCAAATCTGTGGGTTTTATCCACTGCTGCCTCAATCCCATCCTATATGCCTTTGTTGGTGTGAAGTTCCGGCGTCAGCTTCTGAACATCCTCAGGTCGCTTGGCTGCAAGGTGGCAAGTGCCAAACTCCAATCTGCTGTCAGCAGCAGGAGAAGTTCCATTTGGTCTGAGTCTGGTGAAACCTCCAAGTCTCTTGCTATCTGAGGAAGACAAATACAAACAAACATATCTAAACAAGGTTACAAACTGACCTAAGCTTAAATGAAGAGAAAAACATGAACACCAAAGCATACAATGTGTGTTGGTTATTTATGTGTTAGATAACATGTAACAGACAGTGGTTATGTTGCTGTTTTTCATAGTTCATAGCAGTTTAGTAGTTGAACATGAAGGGACAAAAATAATTTTGTCCGTCAATCGGTGGCAGCATATAACATTTCCTTTTTCTGATTGCCAGGCAGCACTGTAATTTAAATAAGTCAGAATAATTCCAGGATTATTTGTATAAAGAGCTACTATTTTACATTAAAACGGTTTAAATAGCACATTTTATGCCTCAGTTGTTTGTATATTGCTTTATTATTTTTTGTGTGAAATTTTCTAATGCAGAATAAATCGTGTATATAACATAAACAAGTGTGTTTCCAATATTACAGTACAGCCATAGGGCCAAGAGGCCCTTTAAAGGAATCTTAGGTGATTATTCAGTGACATGTACTTAATTGCTATGCAGGGAGCTTTGAAAACATTTATCAAAACTGTTAAACACATCAAATAGTTTGTGCATTCTTTTAATTTGGTTTACTGGTCTCCAGGTTTCAGTTTCCATTTGAAGCCTGTAGATGTATTTCTATAGTTTTACTCATTTAACAGGGACAATGCTTTTATCCCCTGTTCTTGGCCAGTTCTTAAAACAAAATAAAATTAGAATAAATGTTAAAATTTCTTACAATGAATATTATTAACAAACAAATGATACATATAGACTAATACCAAAACCTGTGCAGATACACACACACACACACAAACATAATTATGTAACAACACACCAAAAAAAGAAAGATGAAAAATCTCACAGTAGAAATTTAAGTAGCCTTATTGATTTTACTGCTAACCAACCACTAAAAAATGGTAAGTAATGATTTTTCTAATCATCACTTGCACTAAGTGTTATGTGTTTGATGCTGTTATGGAGAATTCAGAGTGACTGAAAGCACTTCTTCAAGCAGAAATGATGCAGCCTCCTGTTGAAGTATGTGGTAACCTGAGTGATTGTTCTTTTCATGAGAAATGTTTTAAGCTGAGTTCCTGTGCAGACCCAAAGGCTGCTTTTGAAAATATTATCAGGATTTCCAGGGGGATGTGGATCCCACCCTGGGCTATATACTTAAATCTTAAAATACTTCTGGAGTTTACTGTCATGGCAAAATCTTATTCTTCATAATTAAACACTTAACCAGACTCTGGAGATCAGTCAATTATTTATTTCATATGCATATGGGAGCCATTTACAGCACAAGACACAGCATTCTCCAGGAAAGAGCTCTGACCCTTTGTTCACACACACATCTATTATGAGCCTGGGCCCCAAGGTGGGAGTTGTCTCCCTCCCTTCAGTTTAGACAAAGAGGCCTTCATCTGTGAGGGCCTTACTTTGACATATGTTATTCTGTACCATCCTGTGCTATGCTCCAACAGATAAACACAGGTCACCCAGAACACAGTACATTTCCACTAACCACTACACAGGAATATAAAAATCATACTACACAAGATTATATATATATGAAATAGTAAATAATATAAAATTACATTACATTACACTCAACAATAAAGGCTAAATTTGTTCATCATAGACAAAATGTTAAAGTTTTTTTACACAAAAACCCTGTACTTTGCGTTGGCAGAAGCCAACGCAAAGTACTTTCAATGACCACATCCTTCAAAATTCATATTTACTTTGCACAGTTCATTGCACATGATTACACACAACTTTAACAATGTATATCCAAATCAAATCTAACAAATGACACAGATATTTGCTACATTCTGATGTATCTGATAAGAAATAAAAAAAGTATATCTGCAGAAGATTTACAGGGCTATATTAGGTATGTAGAGACATTTTGTCCAATGCATACAGCAAGAAAGGGGATGAGGTGTGGTGCTGAAACTGTAACATATACAGAGAACAGGGTGGACTGGCACTGCTGTTTTTTCTTGCTGATAGTCCATCTGTGGCTATACTACGAGTATGAGCTGTAAATCGTGCATGAATAGATTTTTATTTAATTGCCAAAATTACTTCAATTTTATTTTGTGTGTGGAATTGCTTTTTTGCAAATATACAGTTCAGTGAAGCATACAACAGCATTTCTGTTTAATTTTTGTGGTGTATAAACTTCACTGGGAATCATGCAAAAAGTAGAGAAATGCTATCTGTTGTTAGGATTTTTGGTCCATATAGACAGAGCACAAGAAAGGTAAAGAAGAGAGTGCCAGCAGGGGGTAGTGGGTGGAGTGTCAGGGGTGCTTTGTGACAGAAGGATAGCAGCAAGAGTGAAAGGGAAGGTTTACAAGACAGTAGTGAGACCTGCTATGATGTATGGTTTGGAGACGGTGACACTGATGAAAGACAGGAGATGGAGCTGGAAGTGGCAGAGTTGACCAGAATGGACAGGATTAGAAATGAGTACATCAGAGGGACATTTCACTTTTGTCTTTTTATCGCTCTGTGAAGCACTCCAAGTGGCACGTTGCTCAAAAAGTGCTATATAAATAAATTTTGATTGATTGATTGATTGATTGATTGACTGAATCTACAAAAATGGTCAAAGATAACAGGTATAAAATAGCATTAACAAGGTGAGTCCTAAAGAGCTATTCTAAAAAATAGAAAACTCACATGCTTAACATTTTAAGTGAACGGAACAAATGGTGGAAGAAATGGCAGGCCTAAAAACTATCATCAGTATAAGAACAGTATCTAAAAGCAATGTCCTCAAGAAACAGGAAAAAAAATCCAGCAAAGACATGACACAGGGCCTGAGAGATGTATCTGGCTCTTCAGTTGATTCATCCACCATTCGAAGAAGCCTCATCAGCAGGCCCAACTAGAATCTCCACACATTTTTATATTTCATAGTTTTCTGCAGTGATCGGGGAAAATTTGCAATATATGGGAAGCACAGATTTTATGTTGGCCTGTTAATCCGAAATGGTCTCAATGGAAGAGTGGCTGTTAAAAAGCCAGGGCAACAGGGAGAAAAGGCTGAGGTATGCTAAATTATGCAAAAACTGGACCGAAAATCAGTGGCAACAAGTTCTATGGAGTGACAAACCCAAATTTGAAATTTTTGGGTAACATTTTTGTTAACGGTGAGTGTCTATAGCCAACAGTAAAACATGGTGGAGGTTCTGTCATGGTTTGAGGCTGCATTTCAGCTGGTGGTGTTGGGGGTCTTTGTCATGGTCTCGAGTTTTATAGTTTTGTTTTGTATATTTTTGAGTTCTTTCAGGGTTTTGGGAAATTCTTAGTAGTTATGACCTGTATTGTGTGTTTTATTCCAGTAAAACACACACTCCAGTAAGTATGTTAGTTATTTAGTTCTCCAGATGTTTTCCTGCTCTGTTCCTGTCTTTTGTCAAGTTTAGTCTTTAGTCATGTTTTCACTGAAGCTTTCTGTTCCCTGTTTTACTTTGTAGCCAGTTTTGTTTTGTGTATGATGTTCAATTTTACTTCCTGCCCCTGTCTGGTGTCACCTGTGCTCCCTTCCCACCTGTTGCCACTTGCCTCCTTAATCTTTATGTGTTTATACCTCTGCCTTTCTCTGTCTCCTTGTCATGTTGTCAGTGTTGGATCTCTGACTGTGTGTTTTCATATTTCCTGTGGATTTTCATGCCTGGGGTTTATGTTCATGGACTTTGTCCAAATCAAATTCCCCTTAGGGATTAATAAAGTATTCTGATTCTGATTTGACTTCCTGGGGGTCTTTAGGCTTAATAAAGCCTTTTTAATTTACTCGTCTTGTCTCTGGTAGTCCTCCTTCTGGTACTTCCCACATTCACAGAAATCTTGTAGAAATTGATTGATTGATGAACACAGAAAAGTCCTGTCAAATTGTGATTGACCGTGGAAAATTCTCTGAAAAGAATCTGATTGGCAAAGGCTTCATTTTTCAACATGTCCGGGACCCCAAACACACTGCCAATTCAATAAAAGCCTACATGGATTGATAAACACACAGTGGAGCATTATCAATCACAGGCTAGCATCCAAAGAAGAGCTTTGGAATGTCCTTTAAGAAGCATGGAGAATCATTCCTGAAGACTACTTTAGTGAATAAGTGCATCCAGTAGGAAAACTAAACAGATGAAAGTGGATAGTGAGCTGGACTGGAGATACAAAATCTCAAATGAGCACCTTCAAGAAATAACCAACACATTACCAATCAGGAATTTCTACCATCGATAACATCTTAAATATTTGGGACATTTATGCAGGCTGGAGAACTGTGCACTTCAGAAACAAGTATTGTCTGATGTTAAAACATCAAAGAAAGTTTGATCCTATGTCGAGAAAATGCTAGGCATTGATACACCCCAAGCATGGAAAATTATGATGGACAAGACAGCTTTGATGCGACTAATGGATGAAAGGTTTCCCCCCATCAGGAGCACCCCTAGGCCAGTGATGTGCCTTGTGGGAAAGATGATGATGATGATGATGGATGATGATGATGATGACTTAAGGAAATTCCAAGAACGCTTGCCTAAGAGTTCAGGTTGTGTTGAAGAATAAAGGTGGTTAAAAGAAATAGCGACTTCCAAGCTGGTTAGAACTGTACAAATTGTTTTACCTTAATATTGTTACTTAGGTATTTTCATGGTCCTTATAAAATGTGCAAAACACATTTAAATAAAGCCTCCAAAATCCTAATAGAAAACTTAACAACCTGCAGGTAATTGTTATTGAATCTCCAGGCAGATCTATAATCTGTACTGCTATTTAACTCAATTCCAAGAGAGGGCGCTCCGCTTACGTGCCAAAAATAAAACTTTTTCTGTCATCATGTTCTGCAGGGAAGACTAGGATATGTTCTGTCAGTGGGTAAAATAAGCCATGCCTCCTATCAAGGTAACCATAAACAAAACTAATCATGTGACCACAAATAAGGGAGAATAGTTCACATTACTCAGTCTAACTTGGACTCAAGGACATGGAGGGCGTCGTAAGTAAACCAGAGCAATAGAAATGATTTTTGTCACTCCAATTGAAATTGTTGTGATAAGCTTCCAGTGTTATATCTTTATTAAAGAAATATAAGTTTCACCCATTATTAATGTTGTGTCCCAGTAGTGTTGTGGTTTACACATTTGCTTACAAGCAAAAGGTACCTGGTTAAATTCCAGATGGGGACACAAACCCCTCTCACCATGGAAGGTTGCGTCAGGAAGGGCATCCGGCATAAAACCTCTGCTAAATTATCAGTGCAGCTCAATCCACTGTGGCAACCCTTTAGGGAGAATACAAAGGAGGTACTAAAGGTACATTTATCCTCATAAAGAGAACACATAGGTGCTGCTGAGCCACACTGAAAGTGGCCAGTCATCATTCACTGCATACATACACACACCTGCATTCACACACAAACACACACAGACCTACTCTTTCTGTGTGTCGCTGTTACAAGTTCATGCTAATATTTGAACACTGTTACAATGTTGATGTGATAAATATCTAATTTCTGACAAATGTTAAGTTTAAGACACACACATCCTGCATTTACACAAAAACCCATTTACACATACATTGTTTCTGTGGCTATCACACAAAATCACCATTTAATCTTTAATAAAAACAGTTTGTTAACACATTGAGCAGGAGGACAAACACATGGCTCATTACCTCAAGACTTCTTGATTTTGTCTCATTTTTATGTACCACTAGAGGGATCAATTTATGCCTTCCACATACTCATTGTACCCTACCCTGGGGCAAGCTGTGCCCAGTGACTTAACTTTTTTTAAACTGGTCACTGTTCTAAAACCATGATAATTACATATCTTGTTTTAACTGCCATGGGTAAACAATAACTTGTTGTTTACATAATAACTTTTATTTGAACTAAATACACTTGAGAATACAAGGAAGCAGCTGAAAGGTTAATTTTTTTCATATGGCATAATTTGATGATCTTGCAGAGAAGTGACTGTCTCCATTTTTCCCACTAGGCTACATAACTCAGAGATTTATGACACATGGCATCTTTATAATGAATTCATGTATATCAGTCTGTTAGTATTAATTAAGTGAAGCAGTTTTGTACTGCAGTGGTTCTAAAGTGTGTGATAGCTGTGCAAGTAAAAAAGGAACAGAAAATGTTTTGAGTGACTTTCTGTTCATGAATACAACCATGTAGTTGTTCAATATTGGTGTCTGTGAATACTGTTATTGCTTCATTTACTGAAACAGGCGCATACTCTAATAGTATTTTTTCTTTTAAAATACAAGTATTTCAGTGGCTTGTTTTATGCCAGAATATGTCATATTGACACAAAATGTCTACATTTTCTGAGAGTATTCTTTGTTTTTAAAAGCAGACCTGTTTAAAACAATCTGTTGGATCTCATGGAGATTAACTTACTTCAGCGCTCTGAGTGTTACGTTTCATTTCAGTTGTCTAGTTTGTGGCCTTTTGTTTACCTACCTTTTTCTAAGTCAGTTTGATTCTATGACAAAAAAGTTATGCCCACAGTTGTTCTAGAAGCCAGTCTCACAACTCGGCAGCCACCCTGAGATGAAAACTTGTTAGGGGAGTAATTTTCATATATTATTTAAATTAACTTCAATTTCAGCATTCATTGGGACATGAATATTACATGCTTAAAAAGCTTGGTGACTTTGCCACACAATAAGGTTTTAAAAGCTTTAAAATATTATGAAATTAGCTTTTGCAGATTCTCTGATAAATTTCAGTTCAGGGTTCTTTGAGAATTCTCTTTGCCATGATGACTCTGGCAATTTTCTAATTTTGATGTACTTGCAAGTATTTTCGTTAATTTTAAGCTACTTTATAGCCAGATATTGCCATTTTAGACCTGACAAAAAGGTTGCCTTTTAAATAATCATCCTTCAAAAAAAAAAGATTTGAATAAATTGGGAGTTTCCAAACTTAGACTCTTATTAAAACACAGTGTCTGCTCCTTGTTGCAGTCCAGAGTTGAAAGCAATTTCCACCAAAGAAAAAAGCTGCACATTGAAAGTCTTTCAATTAAATATCTGAACCACAAAGAAGTCAAATATTCCATAATGGAAAAGTTATGACTATATTCATGTTTAGCTACCTCTAAGTGTGTAGGTTTACATTTAGGAATCGGTGTGTTGTCTTCGATTGCTGTGGTTCTTATCTTGAAAGTTAATCCTCCATTAAACTTAACAGGCTGCATGTCAAGTGTAAAATGTGAAAAAGCTCTGTGAGAATTCATGTAAGCTTTATGCTGGTACTTAACTGTTGCAACCAAAGGATAAAAGAAGTTGCAGTGGCTCAGAGTTAATGCGTCACTCGTCCATGGACCCTTTGTCTATGATTACACTCAGTTAATTTCAGCTCCATATCTACGTGCCACTCAAGTTTTCTATAATGAAGAGTTAAAAAGCAAAGAGTTTTTGAAAAAATTATTGTGCAGACTTTTGTTTTTATGTTTCCTTCTTTCAGTTTTTCCTGAAATCCCAGAGTGTTTGGGGATTTTTTTAGCACACTTTCAGCTCTTTTAAATGAGTGATTTCTTGCACAAAACTCACAAAACTTCACTGATGTGTGGAAGTATTCTCAGGTTGTATTTTAGAGGTTAAATCAAGGCCATACTCTTCAGTATTTTTGTCAGTGAGATTAATAGTTGCATTTTTATGACAATTATACATTATGCTAATTGTAATTTACATCAGCCATTGTAAATGACATTTGCAGCTGCATGCTGTGAGTGAGGGTTTCCTAAACTTGCAGGTAAGTATTAAGCAACATTAATGCATAAGGACACAACCCTATTTTCTTGAAAATGTTTATTACAAAATGTTCATCAAAAACAAGTTGTTTTAATTTTACATACAAAATTTTAAATGACCCATAGTCATTTTGCTCTTTTGCAGCACAAAGCATACAGATAAAGTGATTGCTTTCATAAGCATCATGACAAAAGCAAATATACAATACAATAACATACAGCTTTTTTTTAAATTTTAAAGCCATTTTTGCAATTCACTGAGTATTGATATATGAGATATGAATACTTGTGTCACCATCCAACCTCATTACTGCTGATTAAGCTTTTTAAGAGTTTGAAGAAATCTGAAAGTCTCACAGCATTTGACCTTTTATCAACACACAAATCAGCAAGTTTGCAAGAAGTATTTTGTAACACCATCAGCATTTGGCAATCTGTTTTACTTTGTGCTCCACCTCACGTAATGGTTTTACTACAGTATTTTCTCTGGATAATAAGTGAAATTAAAGTCTAAACTGCACTATTCCAAGAACTTGTTGGCAAAGCACCAATCTAAGACATACATAACATGCAACATTTTTATTCTCATGAGAACATATATTTTCAGCTCACTCTATTTTTTCTCACCCAAAACTCCCCCACACACATATCTTTTCATCCTCCCTTCACTTTATGTGCCTCTGATGAAAATCACACCATGACAGAGTAGGAGGTATTTTCACTCTCTGCAGAACTGAATGATCCTGTTGATTTTCTGAGCCTTCGCTCCTTCCAGCCTTCCATTCCCAGGATGCCTCCCTGTCCCAGCAACCCCTTACACATTCTGGCTAGCTCCCGCCTGAACTTCACCCCTACAAAGCCATACAGCAGAGGGTTCAGAGCACAGTGTGAGAGCCCCATACTTTCAGTGATCAGAGTACCAATATCCACAACATAGCCAAATTGGCAACTTTCATGCACTAAACCTAGCCTTTGCAGACTGTCTGCTAGCTGGAAGCAGTTGTATGGTGCCCAGCAGATTACAAACACAGACACTAAGGAGATGATGAGGCGGAGAGATTTGCGCTTTTGACGGCGAGAGGCATTACATAGGGACCTGAAGATCTGGATGTAGCAGTAGAGCATGATCAACAGTGGAAGCCCAAAACCCAGAACCACACTGACAGACTGTAGTCCCACCTTCCACTGTATGGCATTTTTAGTGAACCACACCATGCACAGGGGCCCTTTTGTCTGCCCCACAATGTGTATTTTCGTCACGTCTCTGAAGTAAATGTCAATTCCGCTCAAGCCCAGACAGACTACCCAGATAATGCCACACGCAAACTGAGCATGGCAGGTGTTGCGTTTCCAGCCTGTACTGACAGCGTGAACGATGGCCAGGTATCGGTCAAAGCTGATGCAGGCCAGGAAGAGGATGCCACTGTATCTGTTGAGGGAGAAGAGAGCACCTGAGATCTTGCATGCAGGCAAGCCAAACACCCAGTGGTGAGCCCACTGCACTGCAAACAGGGGCAGGGTGAAGGCCAGCAGGAGGTCAGAAATGGCCAGGTGAAGGAGGAAAGTGTCTGTTAAAGAAAATGCACAGGCTCCACCACTCTTAGAGTTTCTGTAGCGTCTGATCACACACAGCACCAGCACGTTGCCTACAACAGCCATGATGAACACCAGGCTGTATACAACGGGGGAGTACTTCTCTGCAAAACCATAGATGTCTTCCTGTAAGCATGGTTCAGAGAAATCGTCTTCATTGTAGTCAGATGAGTTGTCATAATACTGTCCAATGTACAGAAAGAGAGAGAAGAGACCTTTTTCAAACATGCAAATGACATAGGTTGTATTGCAGTATAGCTTCTTTGTCTTAGAAAGCAGATTATAGAGAAGTCTCAAGCAGCACTTTGTGTTTTCCGGTGGCCAATTATGCACATGATTTAAAAAGTTATAATTTAAAAAATTGACTTACATAATCTGAATCCATGATTGGATCCAAAATTGTTGCAATCACGACAGCAGCAGAAGACCTAAAACCTTCTGGGAGAGGTGAGAGAACACTGTGCTCACAAACACATTAACCTAACATCCCGTTTCACAGCTTGTCCTTGCCACACTTGTCCAGATGACAGAGGATCAGAAAGAAGAAGTAAGAATTTCAGGAACTGAATTTTTTTTTTCAATTTTAGACAGATGAAAACATGGCTATAGTGGGAATTGATGACTGTTTCAGGGAAACTGTGACATATATTTTTAAGGCATGTCTGCAGCCAGTTGTAAACGTCTGCCAGACAGTGCATGACTAGTGTCCTTCATATGAAAAAATATTCCATTGCCAAGAGATCTCAATATATTGTATTTGAAAACATAAAGTGATTACACATCATAAACTAAAAGAAAACGTGATGAAGCATTTAAAAGCAGAATTTCATTTTTGCAAAACAATCCTCCACAGCCAGAGGAGAAGTGAAAGTGCTTGGGTTGGCACAAATTTTACACTCACCACTATGTTGTTCTTGAAGGTCAGCCTGCTTTGACAAATTAAGCATTACACTCAACTTACATTGTAGTAACTTGTTTTTTTCAGGAGTATTTTTTCTTTTTCTGGGAATTTTTTGAAATACCAAAATATAAAATAGTTATGAGCTTACTGCATTATGATTTAAAGAATTAAAATCCCCTCACTGAAAACAAAATAAGGTATTTTTAAGTATTTTTTTCATGAGAACAATACTTACCTTCTGAAATATTTGGAGTAAGATAGGATGTTACCTGCAGGGTTAATGTTGGACTTACTGAAGATTAAACGAGTGTGTACATTTCAAAAGAAGTCAACAGGATGTGAATTTGTGATAAGTCTTTGTGGTTAAAACTAACACGTTTAGGGGTAAACAAACATGCCAGAATGCTCATCTAGTGTTACAGATGCAGTAAACAAACACAACAAAATGGAATGAACTAGAAGGCTCTCAGAAGTAAAATGCAAGAAAATACATTAAAATTTGCTCTTGTTCAAAAATAAACAAGATAATCTTGTGATAAAGATTTCACACCTTCCAGTGTCTGAATTGGTTTCTGCAGAGGTCTTTGTGCAGAATCTTTAAGGCTAAGACCATTAAAAGACTGTAAGACACTCAAAGACACCAGTGACAATGAAATTCTTTTCACATCATATTTTCATGATTGGGTCCAGAATTTAAAGTAAATTAACATGAAAGCATGTTTAAAAAATATAGTTGACTGCAGACTGAGAAATTCAGACTTTGTTCAGGAACATTCAAATACTGGTTGAAAGATTAAGTCAAGAAATGAGTCATAAACAAGACAGAGACAGGATACACTGAATAAGCCCCATCTCACAGAATAACAGTAAAAAAAATTTTTTAAAAATGCCAACATATTACATTTGAGAGGAACTGAGTACTTTTGTGGTTACTTCTGTCTCAACTGAGGGTCTTCTGGAAAATGATGTCATTGTGAAACATCATACACATTTTTGCCTCCTTCCTATACAACTGTTCAAATACTTCATTTAAAAACCACCCCTTTAAACTTATCATATATCTGACTCTACTTGGCAAAGAGAAAAGTGACCATCCATGCTCTTTTGACAGCCCATTAATTCGAACAGCACGCTTCTGTGATTAAACTCAAGTGTGTGTCTAATGTGACCTGAGGCCATGAAATGAACCGTATCCCTCACATTAACCAGGACATTTTACAATTAAAATGTAAATGTGTCAGTGCTCCCTAGTGGACAGACTGTGAGGGAGAGGCAATTGCAGTACAGTATTTTAGAATTTAACTGAGTATTTAGTAACATAATGCATTATCATGCTGACTAATGTGCTGTATATATGAAGTGAAGATTTATTATATATTTGATGAAGAAAAAATAATGTAACTGTGGGTAAATAGTGTTAAATACAAGTGTTATTCCTTAGCATCCTCATAGAGGTCATTGCTGTATGTGAAAAAAAATAAAAGCATTCATAAATGTTTTTACCTCTGCCATTGGGGTTATGGTTTTGGTTTGGTTTGTCTATTTGTTAGCAGGGTTATACAAAGAAAACCCCAAAACAGATGGGCATTACAATGTCTATAAAAAGTATTCACCCCCCTTGGATGTTTCCCCCTCCTATTGCTCTAATAAGGGTAAATCACAGTCAAAATATTTTTTGCTTTTTTGACAAGAATTTGAAATTTTAAAAAAGTTTCTTTCATGTCAAAGTAAAAACATGAAAACAAAAGGACACTCCAATCAACTCAGAGAAAAGATAACTCATAAGTGAAGAACAACAGTTGTTGTACATACAGTCTCTCCCACCTGAGCCACTGAAGCGTTTAGCTTCTTCAGAGTGGTTGTAGGTGTCTTGGTGGCTTCCCTCACCAGTGTTCTTCTTGCCTGGTCACTCAGTATGTTAAGATGGCCACATATAGGCAAATTGAGTACTCCTTCCATTTCTTAATGATGGATTTGACTGAACTCTTTTGGATGTCCAGTGAGTTGGAAATCTTCCTGTAGCCATCTCCTGACTTAGACTTTTCAATGACCTTTTCTGAGTTGCATGGAGTGTTCTTTTTTCCTCATGTTGCAATTGTAGCAGGAATACTGATGAACCAGAGACTGGACCTCCCAAACACAGGTGTTTTTATACAATAATCCCTTGACACACATCAACTGTACTCAGTGAGACTTGTGAGACTGCTGGAATCAACTAGCTGGACCTCTGCTGAATTAAATAAGTCCCTTTAAAGGGGGGTAACTATTTATGTAAACATTTATTTACACTATATATTTTGAATTAACCAACATTAGTTTGTAAAACATTTTACTTTGACATCAAAGTTTTCTTTTGTTGCAAATTCTCATCAAAAAAGTCAAATTATATTGACCATGATTTCATTTAAAGCAATAAAAGGGTGAAACATCTAAGGGGGGGATACTTTTTAAAGGCATTATATATTTTTTCAGTTGTGGGATGGGCCCAACTTAGAAGTGATTAACTTTTGGAATGAATCTGGATCTGGGATTTTTTTGAAGGATTCTTTAACGTACTCAATAAAGGCTTGTTATTACATTTACAAGAGTCTGACATGTAATTCAAACAATATAATTTCATGTTTCCAAAAAGAACATGATTAAATCATGTATCAATTTGCATGAAATTCACCAATTTTATATCTGTTGTCAGCTTGTTTTTAAAAAAATCAGACTGTTTATGTCTTGTTAGAAAGTGAACACATGTAACTGAAACAATATACAATATAGCATATGCCATCAGCTAAGACATATTAATCATATTAGCCTAAAGTGATTACATAGATGAGGTAATTACATTAACTTGCAGTTATTCTTAAAGCAGCTGTCACAGAGTTTCCATTGAATAATAGGAGCAGCTCTGGTACCCACAAAGACATACACCTGCCAGCACTGGTATAGCTATATGAGCACCATTGAGTCAGTACTGGTCTTGTGATTAACCTAATCCCAACAAGGACCCCAATTGGAATCTACCAGAGAGCCCTGCAAGAAACAGCATCACACAACACATGATGCTGCACAAAATTAACACTAATGTAAGCCATTTTTAGTAGTAGGGTTTACCTGTTTACTGAAAACCGGCAACAGCAGCCTTTGTTGGCAATTAAGCAATAGGCAGGATTTGAATGCAGGAAACAAATGTACAAGAAACTAATGTATAATCCATGTCCCTGTGTTTAACAGACTGAACCGAACCATTAAATATTATTATTAAGACCTAAAATAAAACAGACCAAACATATTGTCCGTAATAGCCATCTTTCATGGAGAAACATGTTCTTACCACATTGGCCACTGTGCTAATAGTGATATTTGAAAGATATAAATCCTTTTAGAAATGTCTTTATTTTACACATTTAAGCTATACTGTAACTGAACAGGTAACATAGGTTACATCTTGATCCAAGGAACATTTATATACAACAGTGGTTCTCAAACTTTTTTTGCCCCACTTCAGAAGCCAAAAAATAGTCAGTGCTCTACACTATGCAAAAATTCACATCCCACACCCCAGAATTTTATCTGTCATTAACAACAAAAAGGATCTATGTTCAATTTTACTTTAATAAAGGTGCATATTGTCATGGTCTGGTCTACTGCCTCTCCCCTACATTGTGGCTTCCTGGTACCTCCTTGGATTGGTCCTTCCAAGAGGCTCATCAACTCCACCTTCAGCTGGCATACACCTACAATCCAGCTCCACTGTTTCCTGCTACAGACCCAGTTCTTCACCAACACCTTTGCTGGATTGTTAACTCACCGCTAGTGGTGAACATCAAGTCCTCTGAATTCCTTTGGGCTTTGTCTTCTTCTTGAGCTTATATTGTCCTCTTGTTCTTCTGCCAGTAATTCCATTGCATGTCCCTAAGCCTCCTCAAAAGCTGACTGAGGAAGGACTGGACCAAAACCTCCTGCACCTGTGACCACTTGCCCACTGGGTCCATCTGAAAACATTTTGGACTGAATTTTGCCTGTCTGCCCACTCTCTGTGCTTAACTAGGATTGGCTACGCATACATTACACAAACCCCTGCCCTATAAACAAACCTGGTTAAATCGCTACCAGATTTGTGGTCTGTGTCTGAGTCCATTCTAATCCAAATAATGACAAATATCAGCACAATGGCATCAGTAAACATTTGCTGGTTTCTTTTTCATTAAAAAAAACACAATTTGAGAACCACTGATGTATAGTGTGGCATGATTGTAGGAAAAAATAAAGTAATAAGTAATCCTAAGGTAACAAAGATTTGTCTGAAATATGTTTTTAAAAAAAAAAAAAAAAGACTATCCCAAAAGGATTAGCATACATTCAAGAAATGCTCTATACAGTACTAGCCTCTAAACGCTTAATGTTGTGACTTCCTGTGAATGTATTTAAAAGTGCTGTTGTTTGTTAAAATCTTTTTCCAATTTGTTTTCTTATTTGTGTATTATTTCTACTGAAGTCAGAAGAGAATGCATCCTTTACATGTACCTGAAGGAAGATCCAGAGAACCTGGTGAAGGAATACCTTGTATGTTCTTCTTCTTCTTCTTCTTCTTCTTCTTCTTCTTCTTCTTTCGGCTGTTCCCGTTAGGGGTCGCCACGGCGGATCATCTGCCTCCATCTCACCCTATCCCTTGCATCCTCTTCCCTCACACCAACCCTCTGCATGTCCTCCTTCACTACATCCATGAATCTTCTCTGAGGTCTTCCTCTTCTTCTCCTGCCTGGCAGCTCCATCTTCAACATCCTTCGTCCAATATATCTACTATCCCTCCTCTGAGCATGTCCAAACCATCTCAGCCTTGCCTCTCTGACTTTGTCTCCAAGCTTCTCAACATGAGCTGTCCCTCTGATGTACTCATTTCTAATCCTGTCCATCCTGCTCACTCCCAGGGAAAATCTCAACATCTTCAGCTCGGCCACCTCCAGCTCCACCTCCTGTCTTTTTGTCAGTGCCACCATCTCCAAACCATACATCATAG
>VUQH01008982.1:1760-12046 GCA_015106775.1 Etroplus canarensis
TGCCACCTGTCTGAGTCCGTGCTTGGTCTGCGCCTGGGTCCAATCTAGCCCTCGGCCGTTGGCCGTAACAGCTTCTGTTTGTATTGTTTTTGTTTTCTTCCTTCTTTTGGTTGTCTTACTACAGCCGATGTCTGGTGCAGGCATACATAAAGGTTATCTTAGTTTTTTGTTAGAAATGTCCTTATTTGGGTTATTTTCATAGTGTAAGTAAGCTCTGAAGTGCAAAGCTGAACAGGCTCTTGCTGAGCCATATTCCAGCTACTGTACTAAAAGAAAGGTGTAAGACTCAAGCAGGGATTGAGGGCTCTACAAAGTAAACTCAGCTTGAGATATTTTGCAATACTTCTTTTTCATTTCCACCCTGTGTGAAATACATGCCCACAGAGCAACTTTAAACACACCTTTGAATGTACGTATGTGAGCCCTCATGTGTTCGCTCACTTCTTGGATCCATTCTTCCATCCCCTTGCGTCCCATCCCAAAGTGTCTCAGGGTGGTCAGTGTGAAATGTCGTAGCTGCTGCCAGCGCTCCCCGTTACTGATTACTAAACCTGACAAGAGGAAGTGTGTGACTGTAGACCTGGAGTCATGCAAAAGAAGTCATGAAATCACTTATGCTTTGTCAAAGAGGAGCTCTGAAGTGTCTTGTGTTACCATAGCCTTTTGTAGCTTTGACCAGAAATGGCAGTGGCCCTCTGCCTGTGAACTCATCTCCCTGATCCACCAAGGCCTCTTTCACAGCATCATATCCTACCAGAACTACTGTTCGCTGCCGGCCCAAGTACACTGTCATCACAGGACCATAGGTTTCACTGAGCTAAAAAAAGATATTTCTTAAAGTAATAAACATAAAAAGTTTTTGGTTTTCATGCAAAATCAACATGCAGTTAAGTTTCACATTTAAAGGAAATGCGTGATAAAGTCCGCTTGTGCTTTTGGTTACTACTAAAACAAAAGAAATACAAATAATGCAAAATAAAATTATTCCCAAACTCACCTTAGCAAGGCTTTTAAAAGGTGCATTCTTGTCTATTTGTAGCAAGTTTCCTATAAGAGGAAGTGCAGTGGGTCCAGGAGGCAGGTGATACTTCCTACTGTTTTTTACACTAATCAGCCACAGCAAAGCTAAGATTAGCCCTGCCAAGATCACTGTTGCAGAAAAGTCCATAATGCTGTATAAAGATTGTGTTCTTTTCCTCTCGTTTATGCTTACTTTCTTCCTGTTACTGGTTCATAAATGTAATGAGTTTATGTTTAACAGGGAGTTGGCAGGAACACTGTATTAGGGTACAGGTGAGCCATGTGATCTTCCTGTGGAGCTTACTACACCTTCAGCTTGTTTTTGCTTTGCAAAAAGCTGTTACAACATTTGACCTGAATGATATGAAAAAACACAAAACACATACAACCCCCTCTTCCCCCCTTTCCAAGTTTGAAGTGTTAAAAATTAACAGAAATGACTAAGGGCATATTATTCTTAATCATTAGCTCTTGGTTAACTTTAGTATAATTACCTGGTTGAAATTATATGAAGCCCTTGACCAACTGCAAAGGGTAAGCCTGGAATAAAAAGTTTGGTTTTCTTGTGATTTTTTTTTTCTAAGTGATTAGTATCACAATCTAACAGAATAAATCAGTTTGATGGCTGAACTTTGATTATAAAAACAACAGTGGGGGCCCTCTGATGCCCTCTGATCCCACTCTCACCCCTTATAAATGATGCAGAATACTTTAGTCCACTCTGCACCAGGACTTCCCTTTAGAGAGCACTAATTATATCCCTAAAAATGGGATATGATCATTAGTGCTGTCACCACTGCTGCACATTCTGTGTTACTGTGATAGCACTAAAATTATTTGATGCAGGATTTTGAATTTAGGCACAGCGGTAGCCCTCCATGAGGTTTGGAAATTATTAGATTTGCCACTAGGTGATCTTAACCTCTAAAAATTTAGAAATTTTTAGCGATATCTCTGTGACTTTTCATCTGATCTGCATGAAACTCAAACCAAATTGATTGTGAGATCATACATCTTCATTTTGAGCTGTGCAACTGACTAGATTTTCAGCTAATTTGAAAATACAGATTGGCCACCGGCTGACATTTTCTGTAAATCTCACCATGGCGTCTAGCCTCACATCATGTCAAGTTCTATACCCATAGTTTATATCCCTTTAGTGGTTGCACGGTGACCACGGGGAGCTACTTTATTCTAGGAGACTTGAGTCATGTCTTTCCCCAAGAAAGCAGTGTCAAAGAAATGAAAGAAAGGAGAGGGAGAAAAAGCAAACTGAGGGACTTCAGCAACAAAAAAATGTATTTCAAAACAAGGTGAACATAGCACAACAAACCTGTCAATAATGGTGTCGCTGTCAGCCATTATTAAAGACTGTCAACCAATGTCAGATGTGAAAACTATCACTACCAAAATGACCTGTAGCACAGTTTAACACCATGAAATGCATGGCACTTAATTTCTGAAACAGCCACAGAGAAAGAGGGTTCTAATGAAAGACTACCATCCACATGTGCAGCTCACACTGATCAAGATCAGCAGGGATGGCAGCCTTGATGTTTGAAAGAATCAGTTTCTTAGCTTGGTGATTAGAGAAGTTGGGGCAACATTCTGATAATTTACTAACTCCTATGTACTCTTAAGTCTGGAAGTCTGGATGTCTGGCAAACACACACTTTAAATTTATATCAAATGAGAAAATCTGAGTATTTATTTGAAAACAGCAGTGATTGTGAAAAACCTGATTATATTCCAGTACACAAAAATCAGACACAAGTCAATAATTTATTGACTAAAGTTCATGACCATAGTTATGGTCATGAACTTTAGATGACTGAAAGAATGAGATCGCAAATACAAGCGGCTGAAATGAGTTTTCTCCATAGGATTGCTGGGCTCACCCTTAGAGATAGGGTGAGAAACTCAGAGGCTCAGAGTAGAGCCACTGCTCCTCCATATCAAAAAGAGTCAGTTGAGGCGGACAAGCAGTAGATGGATGGATGGATGATTTTATCATCTATAAGTGCAGTGTACCCTGAGTGCTTAAATGGTACATTTGCTCACATCTGTTACTGGAAACTGGAATGTGATTTATTGGATGGATGGATGGATGGATGACTAGATCTTCTGCACAAGTGGGCAATGGTACAATAGTTTGTGTTTTAAAATTATCATTATTCTTTCAAGAAGTGTTTCAGAATTATGACTTTATTTTTTTTAATGACAAGAGTTACACATTTATTTTTGTTGTTTAAGAAGGCAGTTTAACAAATTAATACGAGCACACAATAATTAAGTATATAAAATAAAACAACTAATGTAAAAATACTTGTAAATGAATAATGCAAAAGCTTTTCTTTTAATTTTATGTTCTTGCTTGCAATATTATTAAGGTAACAGCAAACATAAACTGTACATTACCACAATAATGCAACACAGCATGTTGTCAAGAGCCTTGTTTGTCATGGTCTTCATGACGACGTCAGGGTGAGAGAAGCCTCTCCTCTCAGTGTGGTGTGGCTATGATTTGGTAACTACGAGGTATATTGGCAAAGCTGCTGTACTCTGGAACTAGGTTTATACTGTCAGGGCCTTCAGCACAGGAAAAGGTGAAATCCTGCAGCAGTGATACCAAGAAGATGAAAAGCTCCATGCGAGCCAGAGACTCACCAACACAGGCTCTCTTCCCTGTAAAGAGACACAATCACAAAGCACTCCATGATAAAACATAACTGTCTGCTATTTTAAAGTTTATGATTTATGACGCAAAATGGTGTGAATGTGCACAAAAACTGGTGATCTATCAGCTGTGTCAGGACTCTGTTTACCTGCAGCAAATGGCATGAATGCAGGGTTTTTCTTGAAGTTGCCATTCTGGTCCAGGAAGTGCTGAGGATTGAAGGATCCGGGAGTCGCCCATTTCTTTTCCTCTTTCAGCACAGAGTGCAACATGGGAAGAATGACTGTGTTCTATTCAGAACACATATCTTGTTAGTGTTTTTGCATGTGTTGGTCCACCATATACTTTGCAATGAATATATTTTTGTTATTGAGTGTACCTTGGGGATTGTATAACCCCTGAAGGATATGTCATGCAGTGCATAGTGAGGTAGGCTGAAGGGGACAATATCCAGTAAACGCTGCACTTCGTGGATTACAGCATCTGAAAAGGGGAGGGACTTCCTGTCTTCCATGCAAGGGGAGCGATCTTTTCCAATCACCGTATCAATCTCTTGCTGCATTTTCTCTGGACAAATCAAAGTGAAAATTATTAACATTCTGATCTGTTGTTATGACTCATCATAGGCAGGTCTAGAAACAGACTTCATTCATATCTTCACCATGATGTACACGATATGGACAAAACATTGGGCCACCTATACATCACACCTGCAGGCATTATTATGATAGCCAATTCTAAATCTATAGGCATGTACATGATATTGGTCCTCCCTTTGGAGCTATAAAAACTTCCACTCCACCTGAAAGGCTTTCTGCGTGGTTTCTGAGTGTCTCTGTGGGATTTTTTTCCTATTTTCCAGAAGAGTATTTCTGAGGTCAGACACTGATGTTGGATGAGAGGAACTGTCTTGCAATCTCCATTCTAGTTCATTTCAAAATAGTTTCATAGGGTTGAGGTCAGGGCTCTGTAGGAGCCAGTCAAGTTTCATCATCATCTCATCATCATGAATCCAACTATGCTTTCATGGAGCTTGGTTTGTGCACTAAATGGGCCTTCCCCAAATTGTTCCCAAAAAGTTGGAAGCATAGACTTGTCCAAAATGTTTTGGTAAGCAGAAGCATCAAGATTAAGATTTTATAGTGGCAGTGGGACTGAACAAAAGGTCTGAATTGAATGATTAAGAGGTTTGGCCCAATACTATTGTCCATATAGTGTATTTAAGACTGGTAACACAACATGAATGTCTTGTTTTGTAGACCTACCTTGTATGTTGGGATATTTGATCAGCACGCTGAGAGCATATCTAAGGGTGGAGCTAGTGGTCTCTGTTCCAGCCAGAAACAAGTTCATTACTGTAGGGACCAAGTTATCGTAGTGGAACTCAGTTGTGGGAATGTCTTGTTCCTGAGAGAACAATGTAGTTATAGATTCATAACAGACCCAAAATTTAAAATACTGAAAGATCATTTTAAAATGTAGTTTAAATATATAATATTGTCTTTAACTATGACGTGAATCAAGATGATTTAAAACATGCCAAATTATGCTGATACAATGTACAAATAAGGAGTTTAAGCAATGTGGCGCAAAACCAATCACATAGTTGTCACCTTGATTTAAATACCTTTCTACTTCACTTGAATATGTACTTTCTACCTTAATTATGCTTTTGCAATAACAGTGTTTGATGTTATGATGTGTCTTTATCCACAGTCCCAATATAATACTGTTCATTCCTGTAGAAGTTTACAGCAGGAGGTGAGGTCTCAGTCTTTATGCAAGGAATTGAATGTGTTTGTGTCTTGGTGATTTCATCTTCTTTAAAGCAATTTATGACTACAACTCTTTTAATTAACAAGATTAGTGAATGTATTACTGTACTGATCTCCAGACTCACATTTTCAGATTTCAGATTAATTTAAAATTGCCAGTTACACATTTGATAATACAAATAATCCTAAGAATTTTAGAAATTATCATTCAGTATCTCTTTTACCTTGTTTTTTTTTTTTTTTTTTTTTTTTACAAACTTTGTGGAAACTTGCATAAACAAGGGCCCAGAAACAACCAGTAAAACTATAAATCTGGGGTAGGTTTGAATTGTTTGTGCAAATTAGCTAAACTAAATTTAATGAATTTATGAAGATATGGAGATTGTTGCTCATGGGGAATCATCCAATTAAAAGTTGAACATTTAAATAGCTTAAGGAACTATGAATGGTTGATCACTTTTGATGCAGAATTATTTTGCATGAAACAAATAGAACAGGAAGTTTATGTTGTTCAAAAATTCAACTTAAATCAAAAACACAAAGGTAGCTAACATGAAACAAGTACAGGGTAAAATAAAGTACCAATTGCTGTTAAATGAAGTGCAGTTAGTGAATAATATCTCTTTTTAAAAGCCTGGCTTAGCACTAGCTGTAACTAGCAGCTCATTAGTTACTTTATTTATGCTCAATTTTTTTCAAATCATATATTTTCAAATACTTATCTTGATCATTTAAGAAGACGTGTAAAGATGGTGCCTTATGCAGATAGGTCAAAGTCTAACCTGAACATGTTTTAGTTACTCAAATAACGCCCCCCCCCAGTACGGCTCAGTAACTAGCCTATAACTGTTCAAGTCTATACTGTGACTGTTGAGCTTTGTTGACTGATACAGTCACATACATTGCTGGATTCAGCACAGTCAGACCTTTCCAACAAACCTCTGTTGGTGTTTCTGGACAATCCCAGGAAAAGCAGTTGAAAACTGTATAAATCAATTCATCGCAATGCTCATATTTGAAATTTACTCCTATTGTGCTTCTGTGTTTATAGGACTGTATTTACTAAATAAAATCACGATATTGACATTCTGTTTGTTTAGACATGCAGAGGAACACCCTGCCCAGGTACAAGTCCAATTTAGGATGAACTGGAGCTTCTGCAATGAAATCACAGGAGTTGTGCGTAGTGTCTCCCATTTGGTTTGGCATTATTTTTGCATTTTTTTTTCTTTTTTTTAGATTTATAGGCCATTTTACATTATCTGTCATTAGGAGCCTTTCTACTGCACTATTCCAACCTGATTCATTCTGATGAGGAAGCAGTCAATGAAGTCTCGGGGGGAGTTTGGGTCCAGGGTCTCTTTGTGCTCTTGGATCTTCTTCTTGATAAACCCTCTCAACTCCTTAATGTGGGCAAAAACAGTTTGCTGCTGGCCAGGAATACGTTCCATGATCCATGGAAAGATGTTGTACATCTGTAGGAGGGAAGCACGGAGCTGACTTCAGCTTTGTTTGCTTTGAGATAATAATGCAGAAATATGTTTGTTTATTTATTCTGTTTTTCTTGTTGGGGAATTTTGGTTTTACAGGCTATGTCTTTTATATTTTGTTAATACAATATATGAAAACCAGGAAAAAAAATGTATTTGAAGAACATTAGACTCTGACTTTCTGGCTTCCATTTTAACTGACCTGACCCATAGGACTGCTGTTGAACCTTAAGACCTCAGCTATGATGTTCAGGAGGTGTAGGAACTGCTTGTCTTCATAGCTGAAGCGTTCACCAAACACCAAGCAGCAGATCACATTAGACACAGTGCGGCTCAACAAAAATGTGGGGTCAAATGGCATACCTGGAGAAAAAAGGGACAGTTGGACTCAGGTAAAGTTCCTCACTCTGAATGTTAAAACTTTGCAGGACTTTGAGCATTTTCAATTTCAAAGTTGTCTTATGATTGTTTATGTCAAATCCTTATTTAAATAGGCAGTCTTAGTTCATAGATAATTTTACAAAAAA
This sequence comes from Etroplus canarensis, assembly GCA_015106775.1. Classification (NCBI taxonomy): domain Eukaryota; kingdom Metazoa; phylum Chordata; class Actinopteri; order Cichliformes; family Cichlidae; genus Etroplus; species Etroplus canarensis. Next base: position 9,250 of record VUQH01008982.1, read on the forward strand.
AGACCTAAGAACAAGAAAGACCTACATAATCAGACAGAAACAAAAGAACATTACAATAAACAAGAAATCATTAAAACAGTTGCAGGAATCATTCAATACATCAGTTAGTAAAGCTTTTAGATCTGCTAGGGAAATGAAGGACTAGTTTGCAGTTCATCTCACTTAAAAGGTGCCCCTGTACATGAAACAAGTTCTTCTAAGTTAGTGTGTACAAAAGGAATATCTAAGGTCAAGGCTTTTGCTGGGATTCTGCTCTGCTTTTTTGCTTCATGGGAATCTAATCACCATGGGAATCTAATCATCTAATCACTCAAACTCTATGCTTCAAAAAATTACAATCAGTTCTTTAATACATTTCTTCTGTTTAAAGTTAAAAGAAAAGCTGTAAATTACTCAAGAAGCTTTGCAAATGAACAACTTAAGGTGCTTCTTCTTGATCCTGGTAAAAATTATTAAACCTTTTCACGTAGAGAACAGTGATAAATATGATCATTGTAATTACTGATAAAGCAACTGTTAAATAAAGGGTTTAACGATGAGCGTGTTGTTCAGGCAACAAATTTCTCCATGGTTACAGACAGGCACAAAAGTTGCTAAGTACTTTTACAGCTGGAAGAAGATATCCTTTAATATCCTTTAATCCTATATAACAAGCTGAATTTACTATAATTTTGTAGCCCAGATATAAATCTTCAATTATTAAAGTACTCTTAAGACTCACCAAGAGTATGTGTGTATCATTTAAAGTTTTAATTGCAGGCTGGTCAGGTAGAGGTAGACAATACCATATACAAATAAAATTTTCTCTGACCTTCAAATTTCTTTTCCACTCACTTTTAACAGCTTGCTGAGACCATTATCAAAGTATTACAAATTCAGTCATGCCACATCTTCCATCTTTTTTCTTAACTGCCCATCCAATGTAGGGTTGCTGAAACATTCCCCAGTTGTTATAGGATGAAAGATGGAGTACATGCTGGTCAAGTCACCAGAAAAACAAACCTACAACAACTTTCGAGTCAACAAATAATCTAACATGCACGTTTTTGTACTGTGGGAGAAAGCTGGAGTACTAAGAAGCTGAAAACTCTTCACAGAAAGGCCCTCGCAAACCAATAAGTTCAAACCCGATCCCACCTTAAGCATTAGCAGCACAAATCTTAGCCTTACTGATTTTAGCAGACAGCACCATATCACCCCAATTCTGGCTTCTCTCCATTGACTTCCTGTTTATTTTATAATTGATTTTATGATTTTATGATTTTACTTACTTAATACTTTTAAAGCCCATCTGGATCTGGCCCCAAGCTGCATTGTGTAACTGTTGACCCCATATGAACTTGCTGGCAGCCTTAATCTTCAGGTGGAGCTCTTTTGGTTGTTCCAAAGTCTAGACTTAAATCTAAAGGTTTCCGTGCTTTTGCAGTCAGACCCCTTCAGCTTTCGAATGACCTTCCTAACAAGATCGGACTCACAGAATCACTTCCTAAAACTTATTTCTATAGACTTGATTTTAAGTGCTTCTCTTACATGTCATGTCTTTTATCTTTTAGTATTGTACTTCAGTTGCCCTTTTAATTTTTTTTAAAATTCTTTTTGATGAAGGGTGGAGTCAGGAAGGGCATCTGGCATAAAACCTCTGCCAAATCACCAATGCAGATTGATCCACTGTGGTGACCCACATACAAGGGAGCAGTCAAAAGTGCATTTTTTTATTTATTTTTTATTCTTTTTGTTGTATGCGTGTGTGTGACTTTAATGCCTGACTTTCTGTGTAAATGTACCCTTTAAATATTCTGCTTTTACACTCCTGTCAAAGCGTAGACTCTGTTTATGAAAGTGCTATATAAATAAAGTTTATTATTATGTATTATAGTAAATGTTAGCTTTGTTGTTGTGGCATGGTACAACATTATCTGTGTGTTTACAACTGTGACCCTCTGGTAAATGTTTTACTCTTTATAAATTTTCTTAGTTTTAAACTCACAGTTAATCATTAACTTTTACTGATATTATAACTATTTATTAACATTTGTACTGAAAGTATTTTTCAGCCGATTAGGATAAGTTGAACCCCTCCAAGTGCAACAATTGATTGAACTGAACTGATGTACAGTATATTCAAATTATAGTGTTGTTTTAAAAACCTCTTTAGTAGATCAGAAAATCAAAACTGTGAATGAAGCGTTAGTGATTTAGCAGGTTATATAACACTGTATGTTTACTTAAAAAAAACTTAAGAGGGTTAAAGAGCACAAGCAAAATAGGATTCACACATAATATATGCAATCCAATGTTTTCAAGCTACCTCTATATTAAATAGTTATTTAAAATTATCACTAATTATTTTATGTATTATCTATTTTTATGGCTGTTTAGTGTATTTTGTTTCTTTTTTGGTTCATTTGGGTGTCTTACTACAGCCTATGTCTTGTGCAGATTAATATTTTCTTTATTTATATAAGAAATTTCCTTATTATTATGTTTTGTTCTTTTGAATAGTGCAAAGCATTTCTCATGTGGAAAGTTAAATCAGCATCTTTTTGATCATGTTCCAGCTACTGTACTGAAAGAAACATGTGTGTAAGACTCAAGCAGTGATTCAGTGCTCGAGAAAAATAAACATAAAGTTAAGCTATTGTGTGATGCTCCTTTTTCATATCCACCCAGTTTGATAAAAGCACCCACCAAACAGCCTGAAACACACCTTTGAATGTACGTATGTGAGCCCTCATGTGTTCGCTCACTTCTTGGATCCATTCTTCCATCCCCTTGCGTCCCATCCCAAAGTCTCTCA
>VUQH01008982.1:13829-24183 GCA_015106775.1 Etroplus canarensis
CTACTACACTAAATAAAAGAGTAAAAATGTCTCCTAAAATATGTCTCATAGCTTAGATGTCCTAACTGTAATAATATGATTCACACACACACACACCTTCAGCTCATTAACTGTAAATCCACAGGATTATTTTGCCGAGAGACAAAATCTTGGATAAGCCCATGCAGCCATTTAGGTTCTGAATATGCCCCTCTTGTGATGCTTCATCATCCCTCCACTCCAAACCTCTCCACTGCTGCGCTGCGCTAGCCAGCAAACACCAGCTGGCTCTAGACAGAAATCCGCAAAGTCATGTTGACAGCAGGATTTATTCACCTTTAAACTGCATTTCAGGTACGATTACATTGTGCAAATGGTGGGTAAAAGGGTAATTTTCAAAATCAAGGCAAAAGACTACAGAGGAAATGTGGATGAGGAGAAAAAATTATTTTCAAAGTTATGAGACACGCACAAATGTTACAATTCTGAGAGTAAAATGTTCTCATAAATGTCCGTGTGGCTGTCTAGAGTGAAACTGCTGACCCAGTTAATCTCAAGTTACTATGTTTCATGGAAAGACTGAAAAAACGTGGTGTTCAGAGGAGTCACAATAATGAATGATTAACCTGAGGAGCATTGGCATAAAGCCAGGAAGCACACCTTTATTAAGTGGTAAATTAGTCCTATTACCCAAGAGCTTATTTGTAAGTAACAATGCCCTTATATTACAAATACCAGTACAGTGATTTCAAAAGATCTTTCAAGGAGGTTCTCTTTCTAGTCACATCTAAAAAGCAAATCCTCCACAGTCAAATGCATCAAAGTCAGAGTCTCCTTCAAAGTCGAAGCTGTTAAAGTGTGGGGAGTCGACGTCTTGGCTGCAGGCGTGGAAGGAGCCACCCGCAGGAAGCTCAGAGAAGCCCCCTGTGCTGTGATCAATCTCTGGGGCTCTTGTGGCAAGGGGAGAGGAGGGGGAGCAGGAGTTGAGGTAGCTCAGAGCGGAGGAGGCCGCTGCCCCCCCCATCAGCAAGCACACTGCCCTCACTGCCCGGGCATCACTGCTGTTTCCATGGCGAAGACAGTCGGAGACACGATGAGGTGGGGCCACAGAAGCACTCCGCAGAGGCCGCCGTGTTACACTGACTGTAAAAGACATATATTAAAAATAACAATTATTAAATAGGTGATTGTTTTAACAAATTCACTAAATTGGGTTAAGTTGTCAAGTTCTCAAATGACTAGTTTTATGTGCAGCCTGGCTTTATTATATTTATACTACTACTATGGCACTGTTTGTCTACTGGATTAAACAGCCGCACTGAAATAAAATGGGTCACTCAGTATAAATTCCATTATGCTACATTTGTCATTATTCAAAATGAAATCAAAATCCTATTAACCCCTACTCTGCCACTATGTGCTCATTGTTTGGGCTTTGCAGGTGCTTAAGGATACCATCTGTCATGTTAAAACATTGAAATGCATCACATTCAGAAAATGAAAAGCTGTATGTAAGTGAATAGGAACTATATTAATTCAAAAACAATCTTAATTTTAACAATTTAATAGACTATTTATAGTGTGCACTTTCAAGCATAAAGCCTTCACATCTCTGTGTGTTTTTCTACACTACAGTACAATCATGTATAGTCAAAGGGGGGGCAGGTGTTTCCTCATTTGTTTTGTTCATAAATTTGTATGTGATGTTTTACTAGTTAAAATGTGATGGGTTTTTTGTTTGTTTGTTTTTTAATTCTGCACTTTAATCTGCACTAAGCTCTGTCAACATACTGTCAAATAATTACAAATGACCTGAGAGCAGACCTTGGCTTTGGCCTCTATCTCTGAAGGAGCCTCCCCGTTCAGTGACTCGAGACAAAGGTGGGGTGCCCTCACCAACCCTGGGTGATCCAGGATCTTTATCACTGGCAGAGTCAGGCAGGGGGTCCCTGTCTGTGATGCAGGGAGTGAGGCTGCGTTGTCTCTGAAGGGTCAGGGGTGACATGACACCCTGAAAATGTTTAAGGTCATCATGTCACAGAAATAAAGAGTCTATAAGCAACACAGAAATCTCATATATTAGCAATGAAAAACATAAAGGATTTGTTTTAACAATAAATAAAACAGTAGCACCAGACTAAAAACTGACTCACCTCTCTCACTTTCCTGATCAACTTCAGCCAAAGACTGTGAGAGATAAACGGCATAACATGATACTTGAAACTGATCCAAGATTGTATCTTTTAAAGAACACAGGATAAAGTTTACTGTCCCAATCTAGTAATCACTTGCAGATAATTCTGTCTGTTAGTAACTAGGCCAAAGGAGACCTAAATTCCAGCATTTGTCTGTGTGTGTGCCTGAGTAAATATGTCACCATGTGCAGATAACATCTGACAGTGAGTGAGGTAAAGGGTATCTGAACTCCAGAGGGAGGAGGGAGAGAGACCTACTTGCAGTCATCAGGGTTGTCTGAGAGTAGCAGCAGGAACTTGTTCTGTGGCAGGATAAGGGCAAAGCAGCAGTCCCTCCTCCCCCCTGGAGGCAACTTGGGCAGGTCAAGTATTTCTCTTCCCTCTGCAATTGACTCACAGCTGGTTTGTAGTGCTACCACTTGGTCTGGAGGAGACTCTGCATCCCGACACACCAGAAGGTTTCCCTCCATAGTCAATACAAGGTACTTCTCCTTCCACTGCTTAAACATGAAGCCCCCTCCAGGAAAAAAGCAACAAAAATAGGCACATAAATAGGAGGCAGAGAGATTAAAATTATATTTGCATGTAGTCAGATAATGCACTTTTCTTGAGTGACTAATGGAAGATGGCATAATCAAAACAGGTATTCAATATATATCTTCACTGATGTAACTGTCAGTTTCATAGGTGAATGCATTAGCTCAGCAAAGTGTAATAGTGTGGTTGTATCGCTCTTAAGCGCTTTTTGTTGTAATTTATTTTTGTTCAGAATCAAAAACAAGCTGACCAAGAGGTCCTGAACCTTACTATCCATCATATTAAACACTCAGGATTCTCAGGTCTTGTTATTACTTGATTCCTTTTAATATCTGTTGTCTCTTTAAAAGTAATTGACCAAAAAATACAAAAACTTATAAAACACTGACATTATCATTTCTTCATGAGAATTTCACCAGATGGTTATGCATGATACCATTTAAGGCTGAGCTTTGTATGTGTAGCATAGATGTCAAACTCATGTAAGTCATGGACCGCATGCAGCCCAACTGAATCTCAAGTGAAGTGAAACAACTGCATAATAAACTATAGTATAAGGGGGGAAAACTTCTTTCTTTAATGCGTGCACTCGAGTACAGGTACATTTAGAAAATATTCATATTTTCACATTTAATGAGTGCCTGTATTATTAAAAGACAATGAACACCCTGAGTGGTGTTAGGGAAAATAAGTGCATTTTCAACAATATACAGTATATCACTGAAATCACATCACCACACAATTTCACACACACACACACACACACACACACACACACACACACACACACCACACACAAATAACAAAGTGGGTTGTATTGGACAGTCTGGTGGGCAGGTTCTGCTCCCTGGGTTACATGTTTAAAATTTAACTTAATTGATCATTTAATGAAATTTAATTACAAGAAAGATACTATTTTTTTTCTCAAAGTCAAATATATAAGTAGAAAATATTGTAGTGAATTCAATATTGTATGAATGCGTAACAACCTACACTGCAGCACAATTTAATGAAATAAGAGCACAAAAACAGCCTCAACATGCTTATTAACAAAGTGGTTGTAATCAGTATAGAAATGGCTTCATAAATTACATTGTGAAATCTGAGGCTCCTCCTGGGTCAGTATCATCATCAGGGAGGCCCAGTTCTAAACTATTTTTAATGACTTAGGTAATAAAACAAGCAAATGCAATTGTGGAAAATGGCATATACACTGAACTCTGAACTAACTGGAGAAATGTGAAGTAGGTAATAACTCAAGATAGCTCACTTTAGTTCATTTTATTTTTGTTGCTTTTTGTGTTGCCTGGCATTAGCAAGCACTTGGGAGCAGTCAGGGAAAGTCCTCACAGCAGCATGTTATGTTATAAGTCAATATTAATAATCATTGTACTGCAAATTGCTCTGTACTTGAAACAAAGCAAATCTATAATAACCAATAATCAATGGCAACAATCTCAGTCAAATGTCAATCTTTCTTTAGTATTGAAAATAAACTGAAATATAGTTGTGTTTTTGGAACAGTGAGTTTTCAGGACAGGACACACTGGGGGGGTTTAGATTGTGTGTCCCAGACAACTGTCCATTGTGTAATAAGGATAATAGAAGGTGTGCACATGTTGATAGACAGGCTACTTTATTTCTCCATAGAGAGGATTAAAGTTGAACAGGTGGATTTTGCAAACGAGAGAGGGGGAGTATAGGAATTGTGTGTCACTGTTTCTTATTATCTACTGTTCTTGAGAGCCCTGATGTGACAACACCTACACTGATTCGACTCATAGATTTTACCCTATAGTTATCCCTAAGTTGTTTATGTGTTTCTGATCTACATAGTCAAGAGAGGAAAAAAAATATTTGAAGTACCAAAATATCTACTTAACAGTTATCAGCAGTGACGCCGCTCTCAAATGAAAACAAGGGTGATTAAAAACAGATGTAAGTACAAAGAAACATTAGCTGAGATCTGAGTCATGGTTTGGCATTGAATATTAACATCTCGTCATTCTGTAAAAACACATCTGGGATGGTTTATATCACATTGACTGCTTCTCAGACTGATAACTCTCATGTAAGAGTTGGAGTGGTGATCTGAGACAGTGTTGCTCTTCAGTCATTGTAAAGTCAGCAGCCATATGATCTATGGTGTTTTTAGAAGAATCAATACCAAGAACATATTATACCTTGGCAAAAACAAGCTTAAGTCCATCATTCAATCTAAATTCAAGACACATCCCTAACCTACGTAATTATTAACCTTAGCCTAATATACAAAATAAGCACAAAGATTAAGTAAACAAAATCAAACCAAAAGATTCACATCACATATTACATTTTAGAGAGGTGCATACAGATGAAGGAATAAAACCAGGCCTACCGTATTTTTTGAGAAAACCTCGATGAACACCTGCTGTGTTCATGTCTGTGGTTATCACAGCAACAGGAACTGAAATGAAAGGCAGAGCGCTTGATGCTGAAAAATAGGGTAAGAGAAAGAGGGAGAAAGAGAGCAAAAAAACAGAGAGAGAGAGAGAGAGAGAGAGAGAGAGAGAGAGAATAATCCCCACTATTTAGGCCTTCACTCTTTAAACCCATGCTGTTGTGAGTGGAATTGAAGCTGTGCCTGCTTCTGCACACATAAACATCATATGAGCATAAGAGGCCCAAATAATCATAACAGCGACAGATAAATCCTACTAGAAAGATCCTATGATTTATAATACAACCATGACCAGATGTCATGTTGGACTTCCTCTCTGGGGAACACACACTGATTTAAGCCTCATTTTGCACTCCCGCACACAAAACAGGAGAGATGCATAATAGCTTATCATAAAACTGTTAAACCTGTCAAACCTGTATCTTAGTGTACCCATGTGTCCTTGGATGGCTTCCGAAAAAGGGCTTGGATCACCTCCTGCTCAGTCAGATTAAAACAGAGGGATTATTATTCTTGCACAGCTGGACGCCTGTTTTCACACTGCTGTGGATAGCCCCAGACAAGATTTTAATCTGTCCAAACCTGAGATATGTGCCCCCATCCAAGCAACCACCTCTAAGATATTAAATGTTTTTCAACGTCATATACCCAAGTGGGATTACACACTATTCATTGCATCGTCCTTGGTTTGCTAATCACTGTTAGAATGATATTATGTAACAGGAGGGATCTCAGAGATGCACTGTTATGTGTTGATGAAACAGGCCTTAGATAAATGAGTAGTAAGATGTTGCAATCGGAAAGATTTGGAACATGAGTACAAGACTCAAGTTTCAGCAAGGGATAAAAAATAACATTTTGGAAATAGAGCCAAAAAGAATAGAAAATATACAGCTAACAATTACATCAATAAAATAAAAAGTACTAAAACAATAAAATGAATGCCAGCACATTGTTGTGCAGGTACACTTTGTTTTCATTTTGCCTTCCTAAATATAAGAGGTCTGGTTCTCCAAGAAGAACCTGCTCAAAAACACTGCCAACAAAAGGCTTAAATCTGTACCTTCTGGTTTAATTATTGGCCTTAAGTCCTCTAACTGCATTCCACATTGCAAGAAAAAAAACGTGCTTCATGACACCACCAACCTGCCAAAAAATTTGTTCTGTTGTTTTTGATGAGCGATTCTGGGCTTTTATTCGCAGTGACAACTGTCTGCCATGAGAAATCTCTGACAAAGCTACTGAAGAGTTATTCAAAGAGGATGATGTAAAACCTGATAATCCCACAAGAACTTTTATTTTCTCATCTGATGGATCAGTTCTGTTCCCAAACTCTGTGTGAAACAGAAAACAGGGTCTCAGACTCTTGCACGTTTCAGGTCATTATGCATCTGCTTTGCTATAGCTGCGTTCTTGCTGCTGGTTAATATCAACAGTGAGCTGAACATGAAACAGTAAGTTCTCTTCTTCTTTTCTTGCTGTTGACTCTCAGCAAGAAGGTTCCTGGTTTGAACCCCGGCCAGGACCTTTTTGTGTGGAGTTTGCATGTTCTGCCTGTACCTGCGTGGGTTTCCTCCAGGTAATCCAGTTTCTTCCCACAGTCCAAAGACCTGCATGTTACGTTCATTGGTGATTCTAAATTGGGTGTGGGGTGGATAAAATGCAAAATGTTTTATGGTTAAAATTTGTGGTCTGAAGCTGCGGTCAGTATGACTAGGAAGGCATTATATAAAAGAGAGTACACTGCGCTGTTGGACACACCTCAGAGCACACAGATATGAAGTAGTCTTATCTGGTTTTCAAGGCCAGGTTAAGCCCAAGTCTCTGGTTTAATTTGGAAAATTATATCACTATTGAAAGAATTTTGTCATTTTGGAGCCTAAAACCTCCAAAATATGACCTAATAGTCATATTTTTGTATATATATATATATATAGGCCCTGCCTAAAATAATATTTCACCTTCTGCTTGTTGTGAGCTCTGGCTGCTTTTAGTCTGCTCTTTTACAAGCGGAATGAAGCTCAGTTAGATTTAAAGCAAGGGACTGACCCCACCAGTTGAGGACATTTCACCTTTTCACCCTATTAAGCCCTTTTGCTGTTTTAGCCCTATGTTAGGGATTGCTGTCCTGCTCATTGATTAAATCTTGTCCCAGGAGTTTTTGTGAATTTGGCTGGATCTGAGCAAGCAGACAGCTCACGTGTAATTCAGTGTTATCAATAAATGTGTGCATTTGTTCCATTGGCAGCTATACATACTCTCAAGCTATAACAAAAACATCATCATGTTTGACAGGTGAAGAGGTCAGCTTTGAGTCGCCAGCCTAAGTTTACTCTCTTTAAGTCATCAGTCATCTGTTTTTGAAACTTACTGGGGGTTTGCATATTGTTCTGGTCATGATGTCTTCTCTTGATTATTAATGATGAAAGCACTCACATTCTGGAGCTCATACCCGACCTTTTGTGATTTCATAAAGTTTAATAAAAACATATTTCCAATCGCAAAACTACAAAAATTCTCATCCTTATTTCCAAAATGAGTGTTATTAAAGGGAAAGTGGATGTAACACAAAGAAAAACATGCCTCTGTGTCAACTTTTGTTGAGTGTGTTGCAGTCACCATATTCTAAATTTGTGTATACAAACAAAAAGTTGGTTGGTAAAACTACTGAAAAACTTTTCTTGTATTGCATTTTGGAAAATATCTCAACTTTTCTGATCATTGCTTATGGTTTGATGTAGCTGATCTATGTTAAATGGCCTCATCCCTTTTACATTAAATCAAATTTAATTGAAGCAAAAAGAAGATTATTTTAATGATTTTTCTGGCACCACAGAGGAACAATTCATATGCAGATATGTTTTATGTTACTCTAATATCTCCAGGTTTACTTGCAGTATGAGCTCTGTCACCAGCAGGGGGTGGAAGAGGTCTCAACTTCAGGCAAGCACAAGCATTGTAGTCTCTTTTAATGAATCAGAAAGTTGAAGAGAGCTCTTTGTCTTTGGCTGTCCAGGCCAAGCAAGAACAAGAAGAAAGAAGAACAAGAGACCTTCAGCTCATTGTCAGCACCACCGTGGGTTGTGTAGCTGGGAGAGCAGCAGGAAGATGTTTCTCATATTTTGCAGCCAATAGGCACTCTCCTTCAAAACAGGTCGTTTTGTTAGTAGGAGTTTGAGACTAACAAGGATATGAGCACGGCAGTCCTACTCTTAGCTGGTGCCCCTATAGTTTGTTTTGCTGGTTAAAGTGCTTCATAACTTGAGGCATTCACTTTCATCTCTGTTGATCCACTTGAGCTTTATGTAAATATCCTTGCATCTTTAAATCTTGGTGTGACTTAAGTTTCCTAGATTTTTGGTGGGACTTGAACCTAAACAGGAGACCTTAACCTGATGCCCTGCCCCCTTTAAACCCAAACATTCACTCCTTCCAGACCCATCCAGCCCCCAAACTTTGTGTTTTTGAGTTGAACACCCCTCTTTCTTGTACAGGACCCCCTCTGCGACTCTCTTCCCTCCCTCCTTGCCTAACTCTCTGTGCTTCTATCAGTGAGCAGTGAGAGCACCATTGCTCAAGCTCCTATTGAAAAGAGAGCATATACAATGGGGTCTTTCTCAGTGGCTCTCTGTCTCCATTGAAGACCCTGGGAACACAGCACTGTCCACCGAGCCACTCTTAAAGGGGCAGTGGGACCAAGGTCTCCCCAAAACTGAGTTCCAGCCCCTCCTATTGTTTTCACTGGACAAGAAAAAAAAAAACAACAGGAATACACACTCAAGTGAATGGTATGTGAAGGCAGCCAGCAAGAGCCAGCATCTCTTCGGGTCTCTTCAAATAAGCAGGCACCCGAAACATCACAGTAAGGCTGGATAGATGGGAATCAGTGAAATCCGCACTTATTTAGACTACAGCTGACAGTGCTTCAAATTGTTTTGGCTGAAACTGTATTTTCAAACAAATTCCCAGACACTGTGATGACATAACCCTGCTTGTGTGGAGTAGAACAGATACAAAAACAACAACAATTAAAAAAAAAAAGTCTGAATAGTTTTCTGCTATACATTTGATTTTATTATTTTCTTTGGGTGGATTAAATAAATTAAATAAAGGTTAAAATATCTGAGACAGTTGGCAGCGAGTTAAGGTAATTAACTTGTGATCTGACATATCAAGATTACAGTCGGATCATGACATTTATTGGTGAATTATTAAGTGATTAAACCAATCTTTTCACAGTTTAGGAAGTGATTTACCTTTAATGTCCAAAAGAGTTCATTTTTGTATATAATAATTAAATGAAACTGTGTGTTATCCTGTTAAATCTGGGTGTGAGGGTGTTTTGTTTTTTTTGTTTTTTGTTTTTTGGGGGGTATAAAAATAATGCAAATTGTTTATATATTTGAAACATAATACAGATAACTAATGGGAAAAATAATCATAATAAGTGTATTATAGGTTTATTAGTGTGGCAGGTTTGTCGTGTATCTACACATTGGAAGTGCACTGATTTAAATGTGATACAGTGTTTCAAGGGGGGACGTGTTGATTTACTGAGCCATTTACAACTTCTGGGCATCCGTGTGTAATTAAAAAGCGAATTGTGGGGGGGATTGTGCCGAGACAATCAGCATGCCGCAGGGTTTCTCACATCCTTTGAGAAAAGGACGGAGACTGTGGAGAAGGAGGTGGAGGAGGAGGAGGAGGGTGGAAAGAAGTTGAGTTGAGGAATTTGAATCCTGTTAGAAAGGGGGGAGAGGAAACCCAGGGAACGTCTGACGGAGTCGGAGAGAACCTGTAGGCAGGAGCGAGAGAGCTTGTAGGACAAGCTGCAGGAAAAACTGGTTTAAAATACGCCCTGGTGTGGCAGAAATAGAGCCTAGTTCGGACAAGTTAATCAGCTCAGGAAAGTTTAAGGCGCTTTTGGAGTAGCTGAAAGTTTGTTTTGTTTTGGGGTTTTTTTGTTTTTTTTTTGGTGGAAGCAAAACAAGCGCAGGAAAAGCTCAAGACTTTTGAGCAGTTCAGAGTGTGTTTTTTTTAACCCCCTTTTCTCCTCAGATGGAGAACTGAAACGAGGGGACTCACTTTGCCTTGGTCTCATCTGTGGGTGCGTTTTCAGCACCTGTCAAGTTAGAGCGAACCTTTTTGTTTATTTGTTTGTTTGTTTATTTGGGGGGGGGGGGGGGGTTTTTTTTGGAGGTCC
>VUQH01008982.1:24203-52923 GCA_015106775.1 Etroplus canarensis
GCTAACCATTTTTTTTTTTTTTTTGTTTTTTTTTTTTGGGGGGGGGGGTAGTTTTTTTTGGCAGTCAGCTTCGGCTCTTCGCGCTGCTGCGATGCTGTAATGGAGTCCGGTGATGTTTCCAGGATCACTGTTCTCCTCGTGAAGCTCCTTCCCAGCGGACATCTGTTTCCGAGAGAAGCCATGAACGCGTCTAAATGGTCGTTTGTGTTTCTCACTGTGATTTTTGCGGCTTGGAAGCCCGTGGCTGCCAGCCCGCTGACAGGTAAGCTTTTACTGACGCTGAGCAGCCGCAGCTTTTTATCTGTCCAATCTGAGTGCTGGTTGTTAACGTCAGTGCAAGGGGAAAAACATCCTAATGAGCAATTAGCCCAGTCAGCCTTTTTGTTTGCTCCTAACTCGTTAACTCAATTTGCTTTGGGCTGATGAGCGCAACCACAGCAGCAGGGGCGTTCAACATCTGGCCAACATGAAGGGACTGATTACTCTAATAAAAAGCCCTTTAAAAGAAGGTGATCAAAGAGAGAAAATAAAAGATTGCTTTTATTGATTCATTCAGTTCTTCTGTAAGGTTAAATTGGTGGAAGGTGAGTTTTAATTGACTGGCATCAGTCAGACTGATCAATGCTTGTGTAAAATCTTTACACTTGCTGGGAGCTCATCCAAACCAGGTATCCAGGCCAAGATTCCTACTATGGTAATTTTGGATATTGATAAATGCTGTAAAGGCAAGAGAAGAGGCAGGTACTTGATGTAAATCTGCTGGCAAGTGAAAGTAACTCCACAAGTAGCAAAGAGAATGCGTGCTCATTTGAAAGTTGAGAGTCAAACGTTGATCTCCTTTAAAAAAAAATGCTTTTTATGTAATACACAGTCATTTTAAAGCTGGACCAACCATTTTCCAGTTAGAATAACCAGCGTGACTGTTTGGGAACCATTAGCAGCAGCCAGGGGATGAAAACACTGCATCCCTACAGGGGCCTCCACCTGTCAGTTCATGTGTTTTGACCATTGTGGTCACACTCCTTCTTGAGGTGCTGCCCTCTGTATATGTATGACCAGCCGGGGACAGAGATTACAAGTGGTGGTTTTATTGGAAATTTTTTCCCGATGTTTCAGTTCTGTTTGGATGTGGGGATGGCTTTAGCCCAAGAATGAGGGGATGTGAAGAATGAGGAGGAGTTCAGGGGGGCAAATGCTTTGGTTTGTGAGTCAGAGCTTGTCTGACTCAGGCTCAAGCAGACAAATGATGGATGGGGTAAGGGGGCAAGAGTGTAGAGTTTGGAAGGGAGGTGGCAAAATGTGTAGCGATGAATCCAGTGAATGGCGTGAAAAGGAGAAAGGGGCAAAGGTGTGGCAGTGAATGGATTTCGCACTGGTTTAAAAAAAGCGAAAAGATAAAGGAGGGAGTGAGAGGAGGATAAATGCTTAGGTCTGTGTTAGATATTTTTGGTATGTGCGCATCCACTGAGCATCTGAGAATTCTCACAGAGAGCGTGTGGGAGTGGAGGCATGGTGGAAAGAAAAGATCACTAAAAAAGTGTGGGACCTCAAGGGAATTCAGCGAGATGAAGCAGTTAGGCACCAATGAATCAGTGGAGACAGGCCACACACACACACATAAACACACTGTTTGTCCATAGCCTGCTTTCTCTGCCTATCTGCAGTCTCATAAAAGGTTAACAAGCCTATTTTTGTATGAATGCAGCAAAAAGATATGGAGGTAAAAAGTGGGGTTGTTTTTGTTCGGTGCAACACTGAAAGAGCTCAGCCAAGCTTGAAACTAAAAGAAAAAATGACTTTTAATCCCAAAAAGCACACAGAGACAGAGTGGCTGGGAAGCAGACACTCTGCAGGCTCCTTCATTTAATGCACACTCCCAGAACAACCTTTTGGATTTTGGGATGTGTGTAGGTGTGTTTGTGTTTATTGCATGTGTCAAAATCAGGATATGTTATAGTTATGAGTAAAATAAGTGCTGCTAAAAGGTGCAGTCTGTTTTTCAGTTGCTGAACTGTGGGCATTTAGTGTCTCTTCAGGGTCACAGTGAAGGGTCAAAGGTTGAAGGGTGACCATGAAACAGACTAGGAGGGTGTGCTGACATGCTTGAGAAAATCTTGCTTCTCATTCTTGTTATTAAAGACGACAAGATCCTCAATGTAATTTTTTCTCTTATCTATTTTTACCAAATCCAAGGAGTTGTCTTGGCTTAGTTCACTGTGTGGATGCTTTGCATTTTTCTGCATGCTGTAGAAGAAAGGAAATAAATCCTGTACAAAAAATCTGCACATCTTAAATGTGCCCTTGCCAGGTTTGCGGTGTGAAAGAGGTCTAAGTTGTTACTTTTTATATATTTGAATGTTTCAAAAGAAAGTTAAACAGTGTTTAACATTTTTTGGATGTCAGACATCTGCATTCTGCAGGCCTATCGTTGCTATTAATGAGAAATTCTGATTATAATTATGTTTAGTTGGTATTGAGGTCTCTGTTCTCAGACACTGTTTAAGCTGCAGGAGCCACCTTGCTCCAACAAGAAGCCTTTGTCCCAGTATCAGAGCTGTCCTTCTCAGGTCAGCTTCACTATCAGCGAGAAACAGAAGATAACCAGAGTCATTCAAAAGCCAGTGTGCTGATAGATTAACTGTGAGTTCACCTAGCCTTATCATATCCCAGCGACTGCAAAAACAAGCCTGTCCAGCAACAGTAAATATTTCTCAGACTAAGTGAATATTTTATTGGGGAAAACATCAGTTGATTAATTACCAGGTCAACAGCACTTATGGTTATCAGTTAGGTTTTTCAGGTATTCATTAAACCAAAGTTTACTAGTTGCGGCTTATAAAATGTGCAACCACAGCTGCATTTGCTGCTTTTCTGAATTGTGTTTGCGTTACTGTAGTTTTAATATCTATGGGTTTTTTTTCTTTTGTGTGGACTACATCAGTAGTTTGTATTGGACACTTTCTGTATTTTGATTTTATACAAGATAGACTACATGATTAATGTAGTCTAATTATGTGACTTAAACCACTTAAAGGTACTGGTATCATGTAGTTGAATGCAGAATAATCACAGTTCAGTCAGGACCTCTTTAGCCAAAAGCAGAGTTGTAGCTCCATTTCCAGTAATTTCCAGTACACCTGGGAAAGCTGGAAGACAAACATGTACAGAACAAAGTAAGCATCCGTGACAACATATATGACATCAGTAAAGTCAGGCTAAACAGGAAATGGAGGGTTGAGGTGGTTTGCAAAGCAGCTTGCAGAGGCAGCAGCAGCTGAAGGCTGTAACTGTAAGCAGTTCAAATGGTGTACCCGATATAAAGATCTGCCAATAGGATGCACAGAAGGATATCAAATGTGGCATCACATAAAGTGGGCTGGATTGAGATCAGCTGCTATCAGCTGATGTAACAACAACAAACAGGCTGAGCTTAAGTTGGTAGCCTGCCTGAACTAATGCTGTGCTCAATATCTGGCAGCATAGACTCTACAGCAAAGATAAGGGCTGTAAATCTTGTTCTTTTAAGATAAGGGTTCAGATTTTGGACAGTAACATATGACATTTGATAAAAACTAACTTCTTTTCCCAATTCTTCTCTCTCTCAATCAAAGCTCTGGAGTTTACTCAGAGTCCCAGTACAGTCATATCTTCACTTGGGAAACCTGTTAAAATGCAGTGCACCCTGAAGGCTACAGGAGGTGGGGAAGTGGACCCCCCTGATGTGATCTGGCTGAGAGAGGGTGTGCCTCTTGAGGATGCAGACACTAACCAATTTCAAGTTCTCACTGACATCAACTCTAGGATTATCATAAGTAAACTCAGGTAAGAAGCAGTTTTGTCTGTGAACACTTGGTAGTTCCTTTTTGTTCAAAATTGTAATGAGATTTAAAGATCATCTATTGTAAAACAGTCACGCTTGACCTAAAGATGTCAGTTACACATCTTTGATGGTATTTATTTCCTGTTTTTCCACCTCATCTTTTTTAATCAAATAGCTCTGTTGCTGAATTATGGCAATATGCTGACTTCCAGCCACAGTAGAGTACTAGAGAAATGAATTCCCAAAGAAATCATACACTTCAAGGAAAATCACATGTCTAATCTGCTGTAGCTTGAAATATTTATTCTAGTATGACTGAATGACAGCATTTTGAAGGAACATAATCATGGTCTGTGTATCTTTTTGCCTCAGTGTCTTTGTTTTGTCAGTTAAAATATTCTTCTACTCTTTATACATATAACAGCATTGAGAAGGTCCAGATCTCCGACATGGGCACCTATAAATGTGCTGTTCTATCAGGAAGCCATGAGACATTTTCTGAAGAGGGGAGCATTCAGCTGGAAGGTGAGTTCATCTTAAGCAGCCATAGCTCAGAGAATTTTTATCTCGGGGTCACAGTTTTATTGGATTGTCAAGAGTAAAGACCCTGACTCAGCTAAGTCTTTTTCAGGCCTTCCTCATTTCTCTGTGGAGCCCCAGCACATGTCTGTAGTGGCAAATGTCTCCTTGAGCCTGCGCTGTGTAGCCCATGGACCACCAGATCCAGTCAAGGTCATCTGGTTGCAGGATGGCGTGCCTCTGAACACTCTGAGAGACCCTATAGCCCTCTCACCCTCCACCCTCAACCTCACAGGTATCATCTATTACTCCGCATTACATTCCTCAGCACTGCAGCTTAGTTAGACCCATTTAAGCACACAGCTTCTCTCAACTCCTCTACCTTTCACTGTCACCAAAATGTTCAGAAGAAAAAAAACAACAACAAATTATGTCAAAAATGTAATAATAATAATACCCCAAACACGATAAGAAGAAGTCAGGAGGATGCGTTTGAGTTTTGTTTTTCTATACAACAGATAAATCACTGCAAAAAAAATCTAGCAAAAAAGATAAATGGCTTAAATGCATAAGTTATTGAAATTATTGATAAGCAAACAGTTAACAGATAACAAATGAATTAATCTAAAGGTTAATCTAAAAGTTAAACATTAGACAAGTTAGACGTTGTCTTCAGCAAGTTGTGCTCCGGAGTTGAGTTTTAAATTATTAAGACAAGAGAATTTAAAAATCACAGTTTTTGTCAATTTAGATTAAATAGACTGTTTATAATGACCTGCTTCAAACACTGCACAGCAACTATCTTCTATGTTTTCAAAGACTTCCAAATCCTCCTTTCATGGCCTAAACAATACCACCGAATAACCAACCTCCCCTGAGAGATTCTGGTTGGCACAGTGCCAGTGGCTCCATTGAGGACATGCCTTGTGGTTTTGTGGGTAAGAGAAGAGCAGCAAGCACCAAAAGGACAATTGGGAGATGGAAAATTGATGTGCGGAAGACACAGAGAGATAAAAGAAAGAAGGAGATAAAGGAGGAGGGTTCTGTTGCAGCTTGAATGAAAACCAGAGATGCCTTCCAGATAGCTGGACTGTGTTAAGTCCAGTGGTTGGGTGAAAACAGAGCAGGCTGAGTCAGATGGAAGAAGGAGGAGTAGGCACCAGTCTTCAGTTGAAGGCTCTGGTTTGACTCATCAGAGCAGGCTGCCTGGTGTTGACTAGGGCCCGATTGATGGTAACCTACACTCACATCTCAGGAATGGACAGCTGGTATGGTAGACCACAGGTCCAAACCAAGGCAAACACAAATAATCTTTCAAGAAGCCCATAAAGAGAAATGGAGTGAAGCACATTCCAACCAGTAAAAAATCAAGTGCAACACATGCCTGTGTAGCTTCCTGACTTGAAAAATCTTCATATTCAGCTCTAATGCATTCTTTTTGCTTTTGCTGGTATATCTAAACATGTATACATGTAACATGTATATGTATAAACATAAATCTGTGCTGTACATTGGTCTTGCTAAAGTTAGCTCTTCACCTCATTGTCACAGTTTGATTTCTACTGCTGCAATGTTCATTCATCACACAGAAAAAAAATGTGGCAATATTTGCAATTTCAGATCCTGAAAGTGGGTTTTTAATACTGTGTTATGGCTTTGCAAATTAATGTGCTTGAATTTTAAAACACAACCTTCAAATTTGAAACATAACCTCTTGGAATCTGTTTATTAAATCTAGTACTTTCTGCACTGTAAATGTTAATCAAGGATGCCATGACATTCCCAGCTGACATTTACACTCTTGGTCAATACTGCACAGATCACAAGAGCCTTCCTAGTGACAGATTCAGACCTTTCTAGCTGGTAAAGGATGTTGTTTTGTGGTTTTCTAATGAGGAAGTAAAGAGACAGATGAGCAAGGGGCACAATCTCGAAATGGCCTCACGAGGAGTTAATTCGCCCACACAGCTAGTGGTCATCTCTCACCCTTCCCTCCCTCTTTTCCTCTCTCACAACCCCTTACTTCAGCCAGCGAGGATTGTACCCTCCGTTCTTCTTCCGGCCACAACACAATGGGGGCATGGTGCCGTTGGCGCAGGAAAACACACTGCACGATTTTGTCCAAGTCTCGGTTTGTGACTTATTGACAATGTTGGGGTGTTAGATAATAGTGATAAACTTGAATGTCACATGTTTCAGTGTCTGTGTGTGTAAGCCTGTGTTGTGGAATGCTTAACATGTGAGCATGCTGTGAGTCACTTCAGTGAGAGGACTTATTCTCTGTTGAGTGTCAGTATGTGTCACACTATTTTGCCCCCTTCAGAGGAGCCCCAGCCTCTCGAAGGCAGTAGCTCAGCCTTTTACACCTAGACCTCAGCTCGGTTGCCCTCTCGGTTCTCAAAACTACAAAGCAACTTTCAACACTTTCGCACTACCCACAAACTGTGGCTTTAAAAAACCAAATGATGTTTAGGACTTTGTTTAAAACCTGAAAGTTTTTTTGACAGTCACGTGCCATCATTTAAAAAGCATTTAACTATATACAATATTACTGTAAAGTAGGTACTACTGACCTACGGAGAAATCATAATTTAATAACTGCTTTATGCAACCAAGATGCCTTAAAAACCAACCAAATTCCATCCAGCTTAGATGTCTTTTGACCTGAAAATCTGCAAACCAGTGTTTCTTTTTCTGAAATTATCTGCCTCTACTCTGCCTTTAGTCCTAAGATCTTCAGAACAACTGTTTTTATGCTTTTGATCCAAGCTAGTGGGCAGGGAAGATTATGCTACTCTGGTGGAAGCACCGAAGCTTTAACTTATAAGAAAAATGTCAAGACTTAAATGGCCTTTTATTCGTTTGAGTGGTCTTAATATTTTACTACTTGATTCTTAACTTATTGTTCAAATTGATGTTAATATTTTATTTTTATCCTGTTCCTTCTTGCTCCTTTTTTCTTCTCTTTTAATTAATGTAGGACTTTGGAAAACTCTGGTTTATGCTATGTAAGGAAACTTGGTTTAGTTTGATTTGCTTACAGTGTGTATTATGTATATATTTACTCACTTTAATGTTCATATTAGAAGAAAGTTTAGTTTACTTCTAAAACAGTTAGTTATGGTGGATATACAAGTTTAAGACTGAAGCAATTGCAAGTATTTACACAATATCATAACATTCAAACTGTCATTTAAAATGAAAATATAAATTTGTAGTCACTATGATAAGTTAGTAGAGTTGCTGAAATATTCAGGGTAAAAGCATTGCCTTTAAAGGGCCACAGTTTGGTCTGAAGTTCTGTTTTGGTGTAGTGTAGCAGAATGATGTTTGGCAGATTGTATCACATCAGTCCTGACTTACTGGATTTGCTTCTTTTATATAAAAGGATTCTAAAAGTCTTTGCTACATCTGCAACCACTGTATATTCTCCAAAAGGTCTACTCACAGGAAGAAGCACTTACTGATACTGTTCAATCAAGGATAGTGTTACTTTATGGAAAGTATTCCCCTCATGCTATTCTCACTTTAGTTATAGTTTTCCCACATTAACTTCATATGCAACTCAGCATGCTGACCAAGTATCCTTTATTTCAAAAGAGCTAAAATGTTTCCTCTTCACACGTGCATGCTTCATTTCTGTGTCTAGGTCTGAACAGGACCAGCACCTTCTCCTGTGAGGCCCATAACCGCAAGGGTGTGGCCACCTCTAGATCTGGTACCATCACTGGTAAGTGTAACCCAACACAAGCAGAAACACCTCACCCCTCTTCAGTTAAGCTGTGTATATTTTTCCTGTTTAGAGGTGTCATCTGCAAAAGTGGTTTTGGTTTTATTTCTTTGTGTTCTCTTTTTTTATTTTTTTTCATCTCTTTCTGTAGTTCTCCCAGCCAGGCCTCATAATGTGAGAGCTGTTGAGATCAATCAGACCACACTTAATTTAGTGTGGCAGCCTGGTTTTGGAGGTGACTACCCGATAATTCGCTGCTCTGTTCAGGTGAGACAACATGAGATGAATGTGAGAGATGGAAATACCACAACTAACTGAGAACACGAGCTGAAAAAAACCACTGCAGCTCTTTGATCTGTTTGTTAACAATTGATCGCTGACCCTCTTATTTGCAGGGCTGATTCTGAAGACCAAACTATTACCTTTTGCAAGCCTAGTCCTAAAGAAAGAGATTTCTCTTTTCTTCCCTTAACTCTTCCTTTACCCCTCCCTGCTTTATTCATGTACCAGTGGCTCATGTTTCACTCTGGGAAAGTGGCCTCTTGGACTCATGTAGGACCACTCCTTCTCTCTCTTTCAGTCGGTGTCTCTCTGCCACTATCTTGCTTTGAGGCCATTACAGCTCATAGCTGAGAGGAGGAAAAAAAATCTCCTGGAGAAGGGAGCAGTGCAGCACCACCCCTAAACGTCTGGTTCTAATAAAGCTGCCCCTCATACCTCTTGATGCTATTGCCCCCTCCTCTCCCTTCCCCCGTCTCTCTCTAACCCCTTTACCCTCACGGGGGAACAAGACAAGGGGCCTGCTTCAGCAGAATGGGGCAAAAATCAGAATTTAACGGTTGATTGTGTGGTGAGGAAAAACATGAAAAAGGCAGAGGTTTAGAGAGAAGAAAGAAAGAAAGAAAGAAAGATATTTAAAGAAAGCAGTAATAGGCAGTGAAAACAGGTATTGTGGGTCTGAGCCATACAAGGGGAATGTAGCCCAGAGTATGACTCAGTTATGAGTAGTACAATTAGATTAAACACACTTGTTTACTGGCTGGACAGTGATTCATCGAGTCAGGACTAACTCTTGATTGCTCACACTCTCACAAAACACACACATTTATACTTTCCTTCTCATTCATACAGCGTAACATTTCTTGGGATCACACCACCTAACTCACACCATAAGCAAAAAGCCTTCAGCTTCCTACAGCACTGAATATTCATGTTTTTGAAACTAAATAGCAAAGTACATATCAGCACCTGCTGCACACACTCTGTTTGTGTGGCTGCTCTTGGTTTGTTTTTTTTTTTTGCTTAAACCAGCCTGGACCCCGTATGTGCTTCTTGAGAATGAACATTGCAGCATAATAATGGTCTAGACCGGCAACTTTAATGTGGTTGTAAAATTGCTGCAACGAAGGTTTTTGTCCTACTGTGTTCCTCTTTAAATGTGTTTGCCGCTAAGAGTTTGTGGAGACAGCAGGTTTCTGACTGTGAGTTCTGCTTTCAGTGCACCTTGCTGAGTCAGGCTCACAATCAGAGCAGCAAAGCAGATTTTACACGATTTTTTGGAAAATAACACTTAATGGCTCACCCCCACTACACACAGCAACAAACATGATACTGTTAGTTACTTCAGATGCACACAATAATAATTTAAGAAATTAGTTTAATTGCAGAGATGGGAAGTATGGGATTTTTTCATCTTGTATGCACAAACATTAGCAAACCCCATCCTCGCAGTTTGTCTGTCTTTTGGGAAATGAACAGAGAAACATTCAGGGATTTCTTGATTTATTAGGGAGATTAACATTGTTCAGAGAGATTTTCCTCTCACTCTTTATATTGTTCATCACCAAAAAATGTCTGCCTTTATCTCTGTTTAGACTACAAGAACAGCATCCTCTTCATTGTTTTCACATAAATAAGTAAATCAGTTTAATCAACATATCTGATTACACAGTATAATGTTTATTATCTTGATGTTCCAGGCCAAACATTCAGGAGAGTCCCTCACAGCAGACCCAGATAGGTTGATCCATAATCAGAATGTGAACATCCCCCCATCCTCAAACGTCATTGGGAATCTGGAGCCCTACAGTCTCTATGCTGTTAGGGTGGCCTGCCATAGCAGCCAAGGCCCATCTGAGTGGTCATCCTGGGTGGAGCTACAGACCAAAGAAGGAGGTAAGTTTCCCAAATGCAGAGCTCTTTGTTTGCACCCTGGATGTCTTGTCCCAATGTGTGCATGTGTGTGCGCACACGTGTGTGAGATCACTTCTTCGGGAGTGTTTTGAGGTCAAGGCTGTGTTATCTGACCACTGACTGAGTCCAAGTCTCCTCCCTTCCTGCTATGGAATGTAACCAGTTTGGAACAGAAGCTACTCAGCAGCTAGCAGGTGCCACTGAGTTGTTTTTTTATGTTTGTTATGGGCCTAAAAGAACAATATTAATGATGATGGCTGTGTAGGATTTAGTAAATCAAAGTAAAATAGGGTCTAGGGCTCTAACTTAAGTCTAATTCATTTATTAGGCCTACAGGTCTGATACTATATAATGTTTGGCTCATCTATAGTTAATGTACTGAAACTATGTTCTAATGATTTCTTATGCTTTGGACATGGGTTAGTTTAACTCTTTCCTGTCTTTTCTAGAATTTAGGCTCTCAGAGTTCACCTAAAGTGGCCTCAGCAGTGCTACGTTACATTAATACTGACTGTTTTTGCCCCAGGACACATTTTTTTCTAAACCTATTTCAAGGTGAATTAAGTTCACCGCCGATTTAAGTCTTTTGAGTGCTTTTCAACTTGAATTGGAGTGAATCAAGAATTATTGTGAACATACACTATGATAACATGGAGTTGGAAAGTTACATTACAGTGGACCGTTAGTCATAATAATCCCTACTGTGTCCCTTTACTTAGTCTGTGTTTATAAGGATACCAGATGTGAATGACTGTGCCTTTGTGAACCCAGTTTCAAATGTAAACTCCTGAAGTTGAAAGTATTGGAGGGACAGAGGAGGCAGTGATGGGGAAAAGGAAGGCAGAAGCTAAAATCTTCTGAAAAGCTTCAGTTAGGATCCCAGCACACTGTCCAAGCTGTAATGCTAGGCTGCTGCGTGTTTGAGTTTAGACTGAGGTGGGATTTTCCATGCCAACTCATGCTCTCTCTATCCTTGGATAAATAGGAATGGAAATAGCCAATAGTAAAAGGGGAGATATGCCACAGGAGGGATGATTGGGGCTTTCCATAAGGGAAGCTGCTTATAATCTGTAAACACAGCATTTCTCATTTTCTCATAAACATGAGAAGCAAAAGGGAAGCATTGCTTGAAATACTGTCTACAGTCAGAATTTTCAGTTCTTTTTTTTTGATTCACACACAGAAAATCCAAGGAAACCATTTCCCTTTGAATATTACTGTCTGATTCTTGCTCCATCTTGCAGATGGAAAAAAAACTGAAACTTAACATTTAGCTTGTGTCAGAAATACTTGAAGGAGCATCAAAGATAAAAGGGAGTAAGAGAATGAAGGAGAAAGGTTGACTGCTCACTTCACAGCCATATTTTCCACATCTTTCCAGGCTGCAGTCTGTGACAAAACTACCATAAGTTTTCACTCTTGAGTCTGAAGCCTTGAGTAGCTTTCTGCTCCCTTTTGTCATTCATAAATTGTGCAGTTATGTGCTGCAGTGTCGCTTGCATATGTCATCCCGGTGCAGACATTGCCATTTGCTGCTCCTCTGTTTCTCTTATCCTTCATTCATTTCCTTCAGTTGGACTGAGCTTACTTGAAACTAAAACTTTGTTAAGGATGTTATTTCTGCACCCCCAAACAAGCCGAACAAGTTTTTCTGAATCAAGATTTTCAGCTTCACTCCTTCATCTCTCACCCCCCCCTTTTTTTCGACCTCAGATGACTTATGTTTTTTCTTTCCAGAGCACGGAGCTAGGCACTGTGGGAAAAAGGGGAAAAAATAGGCTGTTGGTGGGAGTTGAGAAGGAATGGATAGAAGAGCAGAAAAATGGGAGAAGGGGGCACTTAGAGAAAACACTCATTTAGCTATTTTCCCAAAGCTTACTATTTTCTCTAGAGTATAAGAAAACAGAAAGAGGAGGGGGAGGGCTGACCAGCAGGAGAGGAAGTAAGACGACCCATGTCACTCTCCTAATCTTAAAGCTGCAATGGGATTATATTTGACATTTCCATTCTGTAAGTCAGTTTTTTGCTTTCTAAAAGAAATCCAGAAATATATTTGAGCCCCCCCCCCGCCCACTAAAAAAATATAAAATGAATAAACAAACAGCAGACCACTAAGAATGTGAAATGGCAACTTAGGAAGTCCTGATTCTTTGTACACTCGTCTTCCAGAACTTCAGTCTGCATGCCAAAAGAGATGTCACAAACAATCACAGGACGACCAGATTCACCATCTCAGTGAAACTGAGTCATGATGACATGGCCCAATACACACACGTGTCACATTTAATCCTGCTTAATACTACTTCCAGCAAAAGTGCTATCACAAGCATTAAATGCCTCATTTTCCCAGACAGGCAGCAGTCAGTTCTGTTGTTAAATTGAAACAAGGTGGTTGTTCTTAAAAGATGTGACATTTTTTGATGACAGTAACATTTGTGTTGCGAATGGTCTGGAAAGCATATTTCCTGTGAAGTGCTGTGCTTGTTTTCATTTATGGGAACCAGACTCCAGGGGTTATAAGTCACTTTCTGGCTTAAGTGTGACCTTTTTCCATACGTACATATGTTGATCCACACAAAGGCTAACCACCCTGTGAGAATGAGGAAAAATAAGACTAAAGAATGAGAAATCATTGTTTAAATTCTTGCAAATGTGGCTATTCGACACTTCTTTTTCAGTAGCAGCACCCAACAGGATGTGAAAGAGGCATCTGCTGTGGATTCAAATCTTAACCTCTGTTTTTGTGAACTAATTGTGGCTCGAAAGTTTATTTTTCAGTTTCTTGCCAAGTCTGGCCTTATTTCCTTTCATTCGGAAGACAAAAGAATGCGAGGTATTTTTACTCTGTAGTTTCTGTATTTCATTAAACAACAGCAGCACACGTGTGATTTTCTTTTTGAAACATTCAAATACAACTAGTGCTTGTTTTTTTTTTTTCCGAGGGAAACTGTTTTTCTGCCTTCAAAAAGTTATATGTCAACATCTCTGTTCACTTGATCTCATAGCTCCATGAAAAAAGAGAGGCATTGCCACAGAGAGGGCAATGAGGGAGAAGAAAACTTGGAAGGACTGAGATGGGATCATGTTGGATGAAAGTCAGGGAGAGAGAGCGAAAGATGAGAAATAGAGAAAAAGAGAGAGTAAGCAACAAAGAGGTGGAGGAGAGCAGAGAGAGAGCCCGACAGATGATGGAGCAAATGTGGAGCCGTGCTGCTGGAGCGAACTTGACTTGGAGGTTGTTTGTGTTGCCGCTGGCAGTCAGAACAGGGACCACATGTGGAAACAATCACCCGCCAAACGCTTCCTGATAACATCATCCATAGGCTGGGCCATGTTTCCCAAATGAACGGTGACTTAGTTTTTGCGTGGGTGTGTGTGTGGGTGTCTAGCTAGTTTGTGTAACTTTGTGTAACGCCTACAGTGAGAAGCAAGCAAAAAGCAAGCTTTAAACACTAACACAGGAAATGGAAATAAGTCCTCTCTCCTCCTTGTGAAAAGTTTTCTTGGGTTTCTGTACAGTGTGTCAATCACATACACACACATACTAAAATACACAAATTCCTCATACTATTTCTAGCATGTTATTCAGCTAGGTTTTCTGTCCACTGGGTATTTTGTTAGCCAGCAACTTTTTTCACACTCTGCTCCAGAAGCCTTAAATAAAGGCAGTCAAAAGTGAATAAAACGGTAGGAAGGCTGGCCAGAAGGGAAGGGACAGCATGAAGGGAGGTAGACAGAAAGAGCACAACAGCTTCTGAACTTGACGAATCACCCTTGTCTCTGGTGCCCTCAGATGCCTTTTTGTCCTAATAAAGCCAAATTCTCCACATTCTCTGACATCTTCTCTCTCCAGCTGTTAGAGTTATCCACACCCTTGAGTCTCTAGGCTGTCAAAACAGCACATGCCTGGCTAACCCCCGGCCCACTGGCCCCAAGCCATTTAGCACAGAGTTACAACACCACTGGCATCTCACTTACACCAAGCCTTTTGACATGAGTACCACCACACACTAAGCTGTGCGTTTACCTACACTTAATCAATTAAAATAAAAATACAATGGTTTATTAATCAGAAAGAAAAAGCAGAATTAAAGTTATGAGGTTTGTTGATCTGTATTATCAGCATGTCAGCAGTTGGAAGACTGTTTAAATGGAAATGGAAGGTGTTGTATACTGTAAAACCTAACGTAACAAGGCTAAAGTAACCAAACAAGTGGCATGCTGCTGGCTGGATAGAGAGAGAGCAAAGACTGAGACAGCCAGCTCTTAAATGCTCCAGAAGTCTGACTAGGTGCTCCCAGTGGCACTGGTTAACTCCACCTACCAGAAGCCTACAAAGCAATTGAGAGAGACAAACAGAGAAAAACACACAGCAGGCCTGGCCAATAAGGTGGACCGACACAAAACGTAAGTGTGAAAAGTGAGCTGCTTCTAAGCTTTGTTGTATTTTGTGTTTCAGTACCTGAAAATCCACCTGTTAATGTGACCGCTGTGCTAAATGGGACTGATGTACTGGTGACGTGGGAGGGGCCTCCAGGAAAGCTAAATGGACAGCTGCAGGGTTATATGGTGGAGTACAACACACCTACTACACCGCAGGTCAGTGTGGAACACATTCACACACAACAAAACACAACAGAAAAATGTTAAATTGACATACTTACTGACAAAAAGGAAATGCCCATTGTGCATAATACTGACGGTACCCCACTTTCTTTTGTTTGCAGTTTGTTGTGGATGCTGGATTGAACACAGAGCTCACAATCAATCTGTCTGTCCCCCTGTCCAATGTCTCTTTCCGAGTGTGCGCCTACACAGGGGCGGGTCAAGGACCCTGGACCCCCATTCAGACACTGACACTCAATGCTCCTGGTGAGTTACAAAAAAATGTAAAAACTATGTCTATGTGTGTGCATGTGTACATATGAATAACTAAATGCTTAAAGCTTGAAATACTAACGAAGTCTGATCTTTTTCTGATTTGGATCTCAAATCATATGGCATGGCATTTCACATAGATTTTAATAAAACGATACAGGAAACTATCCATTATTGCTTCACATAAATGTTTAAAGTATAAACACAGCTTATTTTGAATTTTACTAAACAGTGGGATTTTTACCTTTTAAAAGTGAAAATATTAATGTAAGTTCCTCTTTTTCACACCCACAGAAATGGGCGGATTTAGAGGTGAGTAATGAATGATTTGACGCACACATACAAACCTACAAACCTTTCTGAGTGGCACAAAATGACATCGATAGTGGAAATAAATTAGGATGTTTTTCTCCACCACAGAACTTCCCTTTCTTATTTTCTGTCATTGCATTTGTCCTGTGTATTTTGGAGAAAAAGGAAGGAAGAGAAAAAAGAGAAGAGATGATCTCAGAGGGAAGGGAAAGGGGAAGAGGGGTGTGTGGGTGAATAGCAAGACACATCATAAATATTTATAACAGGCAAGAGCAGCGCAGCATCTCTATTTGCTTTGTCTAATAGAGCTAGACAGACAATTCAAAGAACAAGAATGGCACATGAAAAGAGAAAAAGAAGCAAGTAAAGTTGGGGAGGATGAGTATGAAAAGAAAAAAAAGTTATAAACCATGGGTAGAGGTTGTGAATGTTCTGCAGCAGCTTGTGGTAGTGGCTGGGGAGTAAATTTCGGTGTGGGAGATGTGACAGAAAGATGGTTTTAGAGTTAGAAAAAGCATCATATTTTTAGTAAGAGAAGAACATTTTGATTTACATTTAAGAGAGAGGTTACTTTTGTCAGTTTGTCCACCTGAAAGATATCTTTACACACAACAATATATGCAAGTATACAATAGTATGCCATTGTAAACATTGGTTTTAAAGCCTAAACTCTCACTAACACCCTTGATGAGATTTCTTCACAGATATACATGTCAATATTTTTAGCCTGCTGCAATAATTTTCACAAAAATGGCAAGACACTCTGACTAATATAACTTGCATGAATCCTACTGACCATTTTCTCTGCCTTTTTGGATAAAATAACTTAACTAGTGATTTAAACTCCTAAATTCTCACTCCAAATTACTAGACCTACATGACTAAACTCTCATCTGTTTCTGTGCACACCCCTTTTTTCAGGTCCATTATCGCCCCCAGCCTTTTCCTGGCATTGGTTTTATGTGGTGATGGCCATTACCGGTGCTGTGTCCATAGCTGTGTTCCTGATTGTTTACGTGGCCAAGCTGCGGCGCAAGGAGACGCGCTTCGGGTGCGTAGGGTGTTACTGCTCCTTGTGGGTGGAAGGGAGGGACTCAGTGACAGTGCCAAACCAAGAAGTTTCAAGTTTTTTCAGTACCTCGACCTACTTGCTTCACTTGTGCATTCTTCTATAAAGCATTTAGATGAAACAGAAAACATTTGTTTTGAAAAGCTAAAAGTAGTTTAATGAAGTGTGGCACAGTTCCATATTTCACCCTTGTTAACTGTTCTAATCTGTCTTTGTGATTTGTTCTGCTTTGTATTATGAATGTGTGCATTAACAGAGAGGCGTTTGAACCCATGATGGAGAGTGGAGAACTGGTGGTCAGGTACCGTGCTCGCCGCAGCTATAGCCGCAGGACTACAGAAGCGACATGTGAGTTTCTCTCTGCTCCGGCATGTTTGTCAGAAAGCTGACACTTTGCATTTGCGCCCAACTGCCCCTTAGTTGCTGTTTATTAGCAGCATGCCCAAACTTGCCCTTGAAGAAAGAGGCATAACAGCATCACCTCTGGGAGTGGTTCCAGCAGTTCTGTGGAAGAAAACTGACACACAATGACAGCTCTATTCTCAGTATTTAAAGACAGGAATAGCGTCCCTACTTTGTTTCTTTGATCAAAACCAGAAACACAGCTATGGGTTAATTCATTCCACACAGCTGTGCTAACAACCCTGGAGAGTGAAACAAAAAGAGGAGACATACACCATAGCAACACTGTGCTCTGTATATTACATAAGGCAATATTTTAATAATTCTATTAATTAGAGGTGCAGGATATCTAGTTATGAACTTATGTAGTGTGCGATCAAGCATGAACAGCAAAATTAACTCTTAAGCCAAGGAAATGAAGGTTAAACTTAAGGGCATATTGGAGAAGTAAAGATGTGAAAAATTAGATGTGGTTACATCATGGAGCAAATGACTTGATCCACATGATGAGATTTCCAAATTAAGAAAAGTGTACTCACCATTGGCTAGTAAAGGGACAGTCACAATGAACTAGCACTGGCAGCATCAAAGGAGTGCTTTGCAGTGGTTTGTGTGCTTTTCCCAGCCTGCAGCCTCTGTGAGTCCTCGTGATTACAGACATACCTGTCTTGACATTGTACCCAGTATACACACAATATTTGTTTAGTCCTCACGTTCAAGTCTCAGCTTGCCATAGCCACAAAGAGGCCAAGAGAAAGGTAAAACTGCAGGAAAAAAATATTCAGTGAGTAAAACGAGAGGGGCTAAGATACAGAGATGTAGAGATAATGTGTACTCTGAGTGAATGAAGGAAAGTGCACTGGGAATAAGGGAAGGGGTCAAATTGGAGAGATTTTGGCAGAATTTAAGCTGCTGATGTATACCAAAGATTTCATCCAACTCCCAGGGTAAAGTCAAACCCTGAAGTTCTGGATATTGAACGCTTTGGTTAGTAGCTGGTCATACCAGCATGTGTTGGAACATGCCTGAGGACTGAGTATATTGTTGTCCAACACATGACAGATTGATAGTGTAGCAGCAGCTGGAGGGGGATCTCTGAGCATGTTGTAGCCTTGTCGCATTCAGGTCCAGATGTGAAAACAGAGCTAACATGTATAGTGCAGTCTGCTCACCACCATAACTCAATGACAGCCAGCTGTGGCGGGAGTATTTTAACAGAACATTTAAACCAGCTTAATCCCCTGACCTCATGTCCCCAACCCAACCTGGTCCCTGCAGAATCACATAGTCATGGCCAGGCTGAGAAAAAAGTGACAAATAACAAAGTAAGCTGGAGTCATATATTCTCTACATAGTGATTTTTTAAAAATTAATATTATAATTCTTATTTCAGCTGTAATTTTTGCTTGTTTTCTAGGCCCTAGTTTCAGCTCATTATACTTTTTAGTAGATTGGGATCAAATTTTGATTCACTTAAAAATCTGTTTCCAAGTTTTTTTTTAAAAAAAAAACAAAGCTATTTTAGATATTTAGAAGAAGGGCAACGTATGCTTGAATATCAACTTTGTTGCAACAAAAAACAATGTATTATTTGAAAGCAACTTCAAATAATGGAATGGTGGGACTAACAAACAGAAAACTTAAATGTTCATTTTGGGGAGTTTTACAAGTAAGCACTTTGTTTTTTGGCTTAGTGTTGTGCATTGTGGTTTTGGAAGCGCTGGAGAGACTGTTTGGCAAAACTGGTAAAGCTGTCTTTCTCCCATTTCTGTGTTGGTAATTAAATTGCTTCAAGCAACTAAGCAGCATAAAAATTCCTTATTTTTTCTTCTCCAGTGAACAGTCTGGGCATCAGCGACGAGCTGAAGCAGAAGCTCCAAGATGTAATGGTGGACAGACATAAATTAACACTCGGAAAGACCCTGGGAGAAGGTAATACTTGTGTTTTTACATTTTATTTTATGTAAATGTAATTTCTGGGCTAATATGAACTTATCATGAAGATTTATCAGTTCAGGGAGTGCGAGACAAACAGCGAGGTGAAAAGGGATGAGCGAACACCTCCGTATTAAGGTTGATCCATAGTCACAGACTTATCCGCCATAGTACCAATGCTACCTTTCCACTTACCTCCAGTGCTTTGACCCTGATGATAGTGTAACAGTTTCCAATGTGATAGCCCAATAAATACTTTATGGTCCAGGAATTAACCATACGTTATGTTTTAACTGCTTCTGAACTGTTTGTGTTTTAATTTCTTTCTTCAGGGGAGTTTGGCTCTGTGATGGAAGGGCTCTTGACTCAGGAGGAGTCTGTTCTTAAAGTTGCTGTCAAGACTATGAAAAGTGAGTAGACAGTAAAAGTACTCAGCAATCACCACAATAGATCCCTTCATCTTTTGAACACAGGCCTTTTGTTAGGCAGCCCGTTGGGTCAAAAATTAACAAGTGCTCAGGGCAAAAAATTCAGTTTTCAGCTTTTAGAAAATATTGGCGGAAGGGAAATTTGACCTCATATAATTTTTTGAGACATTTTTTAAACAAAATTTTGAATGGACTCTGTGGCAAAGAAGTTAAAACAAACCTAGTGGTACAAATGCTGACACCTATTAATTCATAGCTGAATAAATCCACTTGTGAAAACATCTTCTGAAGTAAAGTTTATTTCTTATTCTTGAAAACTGTTGACCTTGTGGTTCTAGTGCTATAGACTATAGCAATGCGATGTGGTTTCACTTCTCTAAACCTCTCTTTACTAGTTGCTATATGTACCCGCTCAGAGATGGAAGATTTTCTACGAGAGGCTGCCTGCATGAAAGAGTTTGACCACCCAAATGTAATGAGGCTTCTGGGTGAGTTAGCAGTTGTGATGCTTGGTGTATCCAGGTTGGCTGATGACAAAAGGCTATGTTTTCTCACTCACCCCTCTTTTGGCATTCAGGTTTTGAAATTTCTGTTTCCATCCAACTCAAAACAATCAAAGTGAATAAAAATATGTGTGTCTTGCTCAATACAGTTTTTTAGGCTTATCAACAAACCTCACAAAGAAATAGTTAGAATAAATGGCATGTTCTGTGTATTTTCCAAAGAAAACAGGGTCATGCAACAAATGAAATCCTGTTTTTTTTTTTTGTTACTTTTTGTTTTGTTGAAAGTGAACAGAGCCATTGCTAATTTAAATATGCATTCAAGACTGAGCTGTTTGGGGATTACGAGTGAAATCATGTTCATTTCTGAATGCACAGAACAGAAAAACACTATGTGGTTACTGAGTTGAGGTGTCTTTATAGGTGTGTGTCTGCAGACTGTGGAGAGTGAAGGTTACCCGTCCCCTGTGGTGATCCTGCCCTATATGAAACATGGAGACCTCCATAGCTATCTGCTATACTCAAGGCTGGGAGACTGTCCTGTGGTTAGTCTGCTTACAAGAAACAAATGCACAGACAAATCAACAAACATGTGCACTCATAGGCATATGCATGTGTACAGTCCCACGCAGTTTAACAGCTTATTAGGTTTGGAGTTCATAAGTTCACATGAATGTCTGTCAGCAAAATGGGATCCAAAGTTCAACACAGATGTAAAGATTTGTTAAGTGAGTCCCCACCCATGCACTCTTGGCTGCACATGCACTCTGAGATCATGAAAATGCAGGATGGATGAGTATCTTTTTATTTGCACATATTGGCTTGGAGAGGTTATTTTGTTAATCAGAACGTGTTTTACGCAGTAAGTCCCCGAAGAGCCAAGTTGAGAAACAAAAGCAAGGCTGACACAGAATGTTGAAACACCCATGAGTTCAGCAACTTTCCAAAAACACAGTGAAGCTCAACACTATTGTTTCCATATGAGGAGGGTGTTAGTATCTGAAGCAGGGGGCATTCAATTCAGACTTGAAAGAAGATGGGTTCTGGTGCCCTCTATCGTACAGAAAATACATGTCAGCTGTGTTAGACAAAAGAAAACAAAACCTGTTTGTGTCTCTTTTATCCTGCAGTATCTCCCATCTCAAATGCTGGTGAAGTTCATGACCGATATTGCCAGGGGAATGGAGTACCTAAGCAGCAAGAACTTCATCCACAGAGACCTTGCTGCTCGCAACTGCATGTAAGCACAATCTCTGCTTCCGTATTTTACTTTTTCAGTTCCTGTAGGTGTTCTTGTTTGTTCTTTCTCTTTCCTTTTTACCCAAAATGCAATGATTAAAGAAGGTCACATAAGAACAGATTTTGCTTAACCTAACATTAGAGAGAGAACCATAAAGAACGAAAGACTGATATGATGCAAGAAAAGCATGGTAGTTTGCAGTCTGTATACACTGTATAAAAGATGATCAAATGTTTTGGATGTTAAACCTAAAAAGCAAATGAATTTTTTAGGTATTCTTTAAAAAAAATGAATACTTAACTGCTCCAACCTATAACCTCAAAATTGTACCCATAATATGTACACTACTCCCACAGATGTAATGACTTTAGTTAGTATCTAAATGATCTTTTCCTTTCCTCTTTCACAGGTTGAATGAGAATATGAATGTATGTGTGGCCGACTTTGGCCTCTCCAAGAAGATCTACAATGGAGACTACTACAGACAGGGGCGGATCTCCAAGATGCCTGTAAAATGGATTGCCATTGAAAGCCTAGCTGACCGCGTCTACACCACAAAGAGTGATGTGGTAAGTTCACTTATCTTTTGTTTGTTGGTGTCTGCTCCCTAATACAGAACAAACCTGTTCAGTATTAGAGGGGTTTGATGAACAAAAAAAACTGTCCCTCCAAAGGGCAACAGTGTGATGCAAGGTTAAGACTTGGCTGTTGTTAATGATGATTCCACACCCAAAATCTGTCCTTTTTTATGTGGCCTAAAGAACTCAGAAATAAGTCCTTTCAACATTACTTAACCATACCCAAATAAAGGTGGTAAAGTGCCACATGAAGATGGAGTTATTTGGCTTAAGATGTCATTTTCAGTAAAATACGAATAAATATGTCATCACCAACATCTGTGAGTGATATCACTTTAACAGCTGGTAATCTAATTACATATACAGTATTTTCAGGGCCTTCAGTATCCATGCACATATGCAAGTGTGTGTAGACAGTATAAGCATTTAAAATCATGTGCATTCTTTAGTGCTTGTTCATAAAGTAGGATGTCCAAAAATCCAAGACAAACATAGCTGTGATATTTTTTCATAGCCAATGTTTGACCGGTGCAGACTCATGTTTCACTTATGTGTGACAAGGTGTGTAAAGCTCTACAGGAATTCAAAGCTGCTTAATCCTTCCCCTCACTTTTTCTTTTTACCATTTCCCTCTCCTTCTTTCCATCTCTCTCTACTCCCTCTCAGTGGTCATTTGGAGTCACTATGTGGGAAATCGCCACACGGGGCCAGACGCCGTACCCTGGGGTCGAAAATAGTGAGATTTATGATTATTTGAGACAAGGAAACCGTCTCAAACAGCCTCCAGACTGTCTGGACAGCATGTGAGTATCCTTCACAAAAAACAGTCCACTGTTGATGAAGTCTTTCCATCCTAATTAGAAGTATCTTTTTCCCCTATATGCCCAATATGCTTATAAAGCTATAAAAATCTCCATTTAAAGGACTTAATTTTTTCCATGTTTCTTAAAGATTATTTGACGGTTGCACTTTTGGATATACAAACGTGAAAAAGAAAGTTTTCACAGGACTCTATGCCCTATGAAAACCTAAGTATAGGAATTTAAAGGGTATGTACAGTAGCAGCCAGGTGTTGATAATCATATGCACTTGATTAACTGATCATCAGCCAATGTGACCACCTCTATAAAAGTAGAGGTTTTGGCAGTTTGCTGGTCTGGAGCATCCAGGTGTGTGTGTCAATACAATGCCGCAGTCTTCACCTGAAGTGGACATTCCAGCAACTTCACCTCAATGTCAGGCTGTGCAATGTTTGTGAAACTGCAAAAAACCCAAACTCAAGAGCTACCTCTCAGACTCTACGGGCCTTAGTTAGCATGTTAAAACTTAAAGTTCATGTCAGTAATTTAAAAAAAATAATATGGCTTGTTTTGAAGGAAGAAAGCCTTTTGTCTCCTTCTTTCTAAAAGGAACATGGCAACATGGCTTAGGTTTGCAAAGTTCCCTCTGAACAAACCACAAGACTTCCGGAACAACATCTCTTGAGCAGACAAGACCAAAGTGGAGATGTCTGGTTATAATGCACAGTGCCAAATCTGGTGAATACAAAACGCAGCATACCAGTACAAACATTTCATAATCAGCTGTCAAGCACAGCTGTGGAGGGGTGATGATTTGGGTTTGTTTTGCAACCACAGGACCTGGGCACTTTGCAGTCATTGAGTTGACTATGAGCTCCTCTGTATACCAAAGAATTTATGAGTCAAATGTGAGTCCAACTTACTAACAGCTAAATTGGGTCATGCAACAGAACAATGATCCTAAGCACACCAGCAAATCTACAACAGAATGGCTGAAAAAGAAAAGAATCAAAGTGATTCAATGGCCCTGTCAAATCCAGACCTAAACCCTGCTGTGGTAGGACCTTCAAAGACGTATGCCAGCAAACCTCACTGATCCGAAGCAACACAGCAAAAAAGA
Organism: Etroplus canarensis; assembly: GCA_015106775.1. Taxonomy (NCBI): domain Eukaryota; kingdom Metazoa; phylum Chordata; class Actinopteri; order Cichliformes; family Cichlidae; genus Etroplus; species Etroplus canarensis. Next base: position 47,731 of record VUQH01008982.1, read on the forward strand.
GTCATGGTGTGTACTTGTTCATAGGACTGCTTAGAGTTCCTGTGAAAACTTTCTTTTACACAGGACTATAGGTGTAAATTAAAAACTCACATATTTTTTTTAGAATTACTTACGGCACCTTGGTATACATTTTGTGCTTAACTGCAAAAATGTGTTGAAAAAAAAACAGCTTCTCAAAACCCTTTAAGGTGATTCATTACTTAACAGGTCCCATGACAGCTTAATAATGTCCCATCAAATTCCAGTTTAAGGAATATGTTACTGTCCTACTGACATACTTTAATTTTGTAGGCTCATGAAATGATAAATGCACAAGAAACAGAAGTGATGAAGAGGGATTTTATCAGAAATGTGCTATCTGAAATGTAAAACTCAAAAAATCAACAAAACTGCCCTTTTGAGATCTTTTTAAACTTAAGCAAATATTAACTTTCTCACAGAAAGAAAACATGGAACTACTTATTTGAGAGTGTGTTGTACATACTCCAGAACTTGTCGTCGCAACTGTTTATTTCTATACAAATGTCACAGTTTTTCATTCACTAACAATACATTATCCACGAACACTCCTTTGTCTCCGCCAGCTATTCTCTGATGTTCTCCTGCTGGCTGCTGAGCCCAAAGGATCGTCCGTCGTTTGAGTCACTGCGCTGCGAGCTAGAAAAAGCCCTTGAAGATCTGCCCGATCCACAGGATCCAGATGAGATTCTGTATGTCAACATGGACGAGTCCTCCATGGAGCTCGGGGCCGTTGGTGGGCGTGACCCCACTGGACGTTCGTCCCCTCTCTGTCTAAAAGGTCTGGACTCTGTGACCACAGTGGAGGTCCACCAGCCCAACCGTTATGTCCTCTGCCCACAGCACGAAACCAACAGAACCCTTTCTGACTCCCTGGAGAGCCTGGACATGCCGGTATCATCCTCCACAGCCACATTGCCTCTACAGCCATCGTACCACTCCACTCCCAACCCCACCCCAACTGTTGAGCTGCTGGAGGACAGGGACAGCTCCAGGAAAATGCCCTGGCAGTGATGGATTAACTATTAAAAATCACACAACTGGTCACTGCCAAAGTGTGCTATCCCAGTCCCAGTAAAAAGAACAAAATCCAGCCCATTGCTGATTCTTGCTGCCAGCTGTAAGAAACCTTATATCCCTCTCTAAATATACTTTGCACAGATATACACCTGCAATCAAATGCATTCAAAGGAAGTGAAGGACTGGGATTATTCCTTTTGTTCAACCCCCTCATTTTAAAGACAAGTGCATTTAACTTGCTGTAGCAGAAGGTACACCCTTACCAATAAGAGACTGTGGGTTTAAACTACATGTTGTTGCCCACACACACTGCAGCACAATCAGAGAAATGGATTCCCTTTCGCCTTAGCAATAACATACTATTTCTGCCAAACTACCTGGATGCAGAAAAGTGATTAAGCTAAAAAAAATTAAACCTCTTTGTAAAAACAGCTCAGACACTGCCAGACTAAACTCAGAAGCTTGAACTTTCCAGTGAGTAAGAGCTAGTATGAAGGACTTGCCCCACCCATAGAAACTGTTTTGCTGATGGAGGAACCTTATCCTTTCTTGTATCTATATAAATCCAACCATAATAACTAGAGGACTGACTGAATAAAAGGAAGAAGCAGCAGTTTGTTTTACTGAAGGTGAATTATCTCGTAAAAACAAGATATTTCTGAAGCGGCTCAGCCTGCCTGACTAGATTGCCTTGACTTGAGCAAATTTATCATTTGTTTTGGACTAGTCAAAACTTCAAATCAGAGGAAATAATCACCACGGCTTTCACCATATCTAAGGAAATCCCAGTATATTGAATACAATTGGTAAATTAAAAAAAACTTCAGGATTTCTGTATAAGGTACCTCCATCTTCTGTACCTTCAGCACCAGTGTAGCTCTCTAACAAATTCCTGTATCCTCTCCTGTGGTATTATGATTAGTTGTGCATCATGCACACAGAGCCATTCATAGTGTGGACAAGGAAACTCTTTCACCACAGTTGTGTCACCTGTGCAAGTCCTGATTCAAAAAATTCTTTGTTACAGCTCAGGAATATGAGGGGGGTTTCTCCTACAGGGACAGAGGTACTAGTTGAATCAAGAGGGTACAAATAATTCAAGGTACAGGTAGAGAGACTTAGGGAAGGACATGCTGGACTTACCCAATACAAGTGATGGGATAAGCTCCTCACCTTTGCTTTCAAGCACAGTGTTATTACACATTTTGTATGTTTTATGCCGATTTTTGTATTTCTACAACTTGCACTAATGTTTTTATATGTGTGTTTATAATTTGTATTTCTTTATGTGTTTTGGTATTTTTTTGCTGTACATTCTCAGTTGTCCTGTAGAAGCCCATCTTTAAATCGGCTCAGATGACAACTTGTATATTCTTTGTGGCAGAATACAAAGCCTTAAGCACTTGTAAGTATTTTCTGTTGATGAGGAAGGTCTGGGAGACTGGAAAACATCACTAACCTCATCATCTGACATCATCCTGACCCTCTTATGATTTTTGTGGAGGTTTAGCACTGTAAATAGAAGTCTGTTACCAGTAGGAGTCCAGGAGCAAGAAGCAGCAGCTGAAAATTACTCTTTTACCAGCTGCAACTTTCCATCATGCATGCACTTATTTTTATATATTTGCTTTAGTTCATGATTCTGGGGTTAAAATTGACTTGACCACATTCCTGTACACGTTTCAGGAGAAAAAAATAATGTTTCAAAGAGGCGCTGTGTTTCTTAGTTGAAGACATCAAAGGTACTTGTATAAAAAACCATATACAATGGTACGTTACTAGTAGCATTATGGACATTTCTTGATAATAAAGTGTACATTTCTTGTAATACCTTTGGGTACTGTATATTCAGTAGGAGTCCCACACTGTTTCTGACCCGTAAGAAGTGGTGCTAAGACTGAGGCACAGATTTAATTGTCCTTGTTCAAATGTTATGCCAGTTTAAATGTAGAAATGCCTCCTGTTTTATATGTCTGTGTTTGGAGTACTTTGGTGAAAAAAGAAACTCTAAATGGATCCCAGCAAAAACTGAAACTTCACATTGATTACATTCAAAGCCTTAAATTCCAATATTTTAACAACATTATATGAAGTGCCTTCAGAGAGCCAGTATTTTGCATTACAGTAAATGTGTGTATAGATTGCAATTCCTCTGGTGTGTTTTTTAATTGGGCGAAAAATGTGCTATACCTGCCTTTATATTGTCACTGTATTGGTTTGTAAACAAATTTTTATACAATATCTACACTATTTTGCATAAGAAATAAATGTGTTCAGTCAAGAATGAACTGTCTTCCTGATCTTTGATGTGGATAATAATCTGTCCATCCGTTTTTCCCCATTTATCCAGTTCAGGGTTATAGGGACTGGAGCCTATCCCAGTTGTCACAGGAGGAAAGGCAGGGTACACCCTGCATAGGTTGCCAGTTTATTGCAGGGCTACCGCAGAGAGACAGATAATCATTCAGACTTACAACTAATATAGAATTGCCAGTTAACATAACCCTGCATGTCTCTGGACTGTGGGAAGAAGCCAGAGTACCCAGTAAAACCATGCAAACTCCATACAGAAAGGCCCCAGCTAGCGGGTGGATTAGAACCTAGGACCCCTTGTCACCTTCCTGTGTGGTGACAATGCTAACTATGGCACTGCCCTTACTCAAAATCCTTTTTACTACTAGTCTCATTCACCCATTTACATTGTGCTTTATTCTGGGTCTTCAGCTCTATTTAACTATCATGCACACCCACACTCCAGTGCATTGGGAGCAACTTGGGGTTCAGTATTTTGACACATGGACTTAAGGAGCTGAGGACTGAGCCACTGATCCTCCAGTTGGTAAATGACCCTCTTCTTCCTGAGCCACAGCCACCCTTAAATTAGATGTTGATCTTATTAATATTAATTCACATATTCATGTGCTAGTGTCATGTTTATTACTTCAGTTCACTAGGTATAAAAATAAAGCAGAGGTAAAAGGTTGTCAGGGATTCAAACCAGAGATAAGCAACACAGTGACTGATATACACACTAAATACACACAAAACAATCCAGCACTGCTGACTAAGCAGATGTGTGTGGTCTCAGAAATGAATGTAGGAGATCTGCACATCGCCTTCTATGTCCAGTATGTCGATCTCACTGAAGGACTGCCAGCGGTGGAAAAAGTTGAACAAGTGCTGCCCATTCACAAACACCTTAAACCTCTGGTTCCCACATCGAATCGACATCTGAGAGATACAGACAGAAAAATTAACACATCTGACCCAAAATCAGTCAAAATCATATGGACCACTTCAAAGACACATTAAAACTCGTTTCCAGTATATTGAATGACTGATACTACTTACATCAAAGTACTGCCCCTCCATAAAGGGGTTTAAGCTGAGCTCTCTCTCCTCCTGGCCCCAGTTCCCGCCAATCATGCTGTTTCTCACCACAATTCCCTCACTCACTCTAGGGTTCAGGTGAAAGGCAATGTCCCGGGATCTGCTCACCATGAAGTTGATGGTTATTCTGAAACACACATCCAGGAGTGTAAAACATGTGTTTTAGCACTTGGGTACTATGCTATACTGATGGCAGCATGTACTTTGAAAAACACACCTATTTGCTCCGTAGGGCACCATGCCTCTGATGATGATGGTCCTCTTAGGGAATATCCCTCCTGGGATCATGCCGGAGTAGGGCACAGGCTTAAAACATACAGAAAAACTAAATTGAGATATTTTACATGACACAAACATTACATAGTAACACTAGTACCAATACACACCACTGTGCAATATTGAATATCCACATGCAGTATATACTGTACATTACACTGCATATTATTTATGTCTTATTATAACAGAGTGACTCTATATGCTGCTGTAATCAATGCAAATTTCCCCGCTGTGGGACAAATAAAGGATTATCTTTTCTTTTCTTATCTTATCTTATCTTAGTAGTTCCATGTCAGGCTGACATACTCATCACACACAAAACAAACTGGAGATGTACATCTTCTTCAAACCTGTGATTTCAGTACTGCGCATATGTATAATATGTATTTTAATATGTATATGTGTATATATATATATATATATATATATATATATATATATGTGTGTGTGTGTGTGTGTGTGTGTGTGTGTGCGTACTCAATTACATAT
>VUQH01008982.1:52943-101867 GCA_015106775.1 Etroplus canarensis
TTTTTTTTATATTATATTTTTTTATATATATATATATATATATATATATATATATATATATATATATATATATATGTGTGTGTGTGTGTGTGTGTGTGTGTGTGTGTGTGTGTACGTACTCAAGTACATATGGTATAAAATATTTATTTTTCTTTGTATACAGTACTTGTATTTATTTTTTATAATTGTAAATTTTAAATTGTTAAAATTCCTTGCATAGGTAGGTATGGTTGCTCTTGTACTTGTACAATGACAATATAGATTTCTAATTCTAATTCTGAAGGTTGCATTTCAATGGTGTATACTTAAATGAAAGTTTAATGTTTATTCTCTGTACAGTTGGCAGTGCATGAAAAATGCTTGACAAGCTCAAGCATAAAGATTCTTAAAATAGTGATTTTTGTGTTTTTTACAACTGTATCTCAGATGGGTTTGGAACTGTATCAGAATGTTGCATCCCTATTGTGTTTTAAACAATGGAATTTTAATAACATTTTATTCCTGGATTAGTTGTTCTGCAAGTTTATGGTGTGTATTTGATCCTGCATACTTTTTAATAAAAACTGATTGGGTCACTCTTTTTTAGAAAGTGTTGTTTGGAATATTTTACAATCTATAATCAAAAACTGAGGTGTCTGAACATAGATTGTTGTCAAGAAAGGTTCAAGTCCCTAGACAAGTCATAGTTATTCAACTCGTATTCACTTCATATTTTTCTCCTGGTTGTCTATGCCCCACCTGCACTGCCTCTGTGTTGCAATTCTTCTTGTGACCAATGAGGCCAGTGAATGGACACAGTTTCCAGTTAGTGTCAAGATAGAAATAGCAGAGTACTATTGCTTCCCAGTTAAGAATAAAATGTGTGAGTATGATGTTAGGCTTTAAATATAATACCTGCTGTGGCTCTTTAACGCAAATGAATGTGGTATGAGATTTACTTACAGGATTGTAGACTGGCTGCCCACCCATACCCTAAACATGTTAACAGATACAAGAAATGAGTATGAAAAAGTTAAAAAATAATATGCCAGCTTAATTGTGCAGTGCTCTCACCGGCAGATTAGATCCTGGAAAACCTCCCTGTTTAAAAAAAAAAATTAAAAAATTAAAAATCCTCAATTGCATTCAGATTTTTGTCATAAATTTGCAATTTTCCAGATTAGTTTAGATAAAAATAAGATGTTACAGCATTTTTTCATACCCCCATGCCACCTCCCATGCCTCCTGGATATCCACCCTGCAAGGAATTATATGAGAGGTCTTAAAATTATTTTCTATTTCTAGCCTACACTTTGCAATTCAAAGAATATAAATCTGAGCAATTGAAGTATTTTTTTTTACCCCCATGCCACCTCCTGGATAACCTCCTGGCTGAAAAGTTCAAACATGTTTGTTTAATAATGTATTTAATGAAAATTACTTTTGATCTATCATAAGCAAAGGCATTCTCAGCACACTTACTCCCATTCCACCTCCCATGCCACCTGGGTAACCTCCCTGGATGTCAATTAGAAGAAGCAGGAAGCAGTTCAAATATATTCACTTTATCTCACTATATACCCAGTAATATTAAAGGAAACTGTGTGCAAAACCAGTTTATTGCAGCAAAATGAACATACCCCCATGCCATCTCCTGGATACCCTCCCTGCTGAAAAACAGTGAACAGTTGAAATGACATATAAGCTGTGTTAAACTTGTTTGTAATATTATGCAATATTTTAACATTATATGTACTCACTCCCATTCCTCCTCCCATTCCTCCTCCCATTCCACCCTAAAATGATGACACAGAAGAAACAGATTTAATTGAAACTTCATAAAGAGTGAGTTGTTAAGAGTAGCAGTGATTTAACACAGCAGATCAATTTGTTAACCTACAAGGAGAAAACTGGCATATTTATAGAGACACACTAATACAAATGTTGCTAATTTCACTACTCCCAGGTCTACTCTTTGAAATTATAATAAAATAATAGGCTTATAAAGATAACAAGGGCACAGTGGAGAAATATGATATGTAATATGATGGTAATAAAAAGAAATTCATTGGTAACCATGATAATAATTACAAGACAAAGTTCTGCTAGTAAAACAACAGAAAACTAGTACTACAACAACTAATGCATACAACATTTAAGCCCAGTAAAAAAAAAGGCAAGCACATGCATTTTCTGAAAATCACACATATCACTTTCATTCCTCCAGGATATCTGTTAATGCCACCTTGGGCACACTGGTGCAGGCACAGAAAGCACCAGCCAACAGCTGCTCATGACTTTTCCTGTTATTTAATACATTTTCCAACTGAGATTAATAAAGTATTCTGATTTCTCATTAATTTCTTTTCCCAGCAAAGCCCAAAGCAATAATGTGAAAGTTTCGCAGAGTTGATGACTCACTCCTATGACATTAATTGTCTGGATGGAAACATCTCCTGCAATTTGCATTCCACAAACTCGCTCCACAGGGATACGGTGTTCAAACATATCGAAATCATCCCCATTGACTTTAATCTGCAAAATAACAGAATCATGTCATAGTGCTATTGCATTCAGGGTCACTATAGAAGTAATAAGTGACTGACTTATAATCACTTATATTATATTTATCATAAACAATGTATTGGATCTTTAATTATTCCTCTTTATTTGTTAAAATTGGGGGTGAAGTAAAGTAGAAATTGTTTGCAGTGTGTGTACATCAGGTTAGTCTGACCTGATAGCCTTCTGATGTAACTATGATGACCATTTCAAAGCTCTCGCCCCTAATAAAAGGCATGCTACGGATCTTCTTCTCTGACCCCCAGGATCCACCCTGACAGGTGTTAAAGACCACCTTATCCCAGCCATCAAATCGAGGATTAAAGTGTAGGGCAATGTCGCTGGATTCAAACTCTCCACAAAGCAGGTTGATAAAGAACCTGCCTCCGCAAAACATAAATAAATAAATAAATATCAGGTAATCAGAAACATTGCAGTATTGGACAAGTTAGTGCTGTAAAAAAGAAAACAGTTCGGGTGGGGTTCAGTGCAGAAAAGCCTGGAGTTCTTGTCACAAAAAAAATCTCCTTTTAAAAATGTTCTGATACAGTCAGTCATGTATGTGCACTGTTTGACTTTATTTGCTAATGGTCCAAGAGTTTGGCAGCTTATATATTACTATTTGAAAAGGGAAGGGACAAATGATCAAAGTTGAGCAGTGTGTCGTGGGTCTCCTTTAATATCCAACAATGAAAGAATGCTGCTCCACTCAGAATGAGATAACACTAGTTTTTTTTCTTTTTAAAGACAAAAACATGTCCCGTGGGTTTCAACAGTAACACAGTTACCACCTTGGAAAAATACAGACTGAACACATTTAACAGTAACTGCCTATAACAAATTTCATTAAAAAGTGTACCTTTATGCTTTTTACTCACCTGTTGATGTCCTCAGGAATGGACCCCTGGATATAGATGGACGCCCCTTCTCTTAGGCCTCCATAAATGGGCCCTAGATAGGGAATGCTCTGTACCATGCACAAAATATTCAGTAATTGTAAAACAGCACTGTACATGCATGCAGGTATATGAAGTGCATCTCAAAATGTCACTTTTACATCCATCCATCCTTTTTCTTTTGCTTATGCAGTCCAGGCTATGATAGAATCAGTGACTGAATTTCCAGTCTCTGTAAATAAATCAGCAACACTTTCATTTCCCAGGGCTTAGTGCATTTTTCTTGACTGGTGGCCTGTCTATAGTGTACACCGCTTCTTGTGTTATGACAGCTGGAATGGGCTCCAGCAGCCCTAACACTGAATTAGATAAGTGGTAGAAGATGGATGGATGGATGGATGGATGGGACAAAATAGTATTTAATGCACTGCTGAAGATTCAGTCAGGGTTTCCAAATTATTTGTTTTTTGACAAATGTGCAGAAACTTGTTAAAGACTCCTGTCATGTTTCACATATTGCTGTGATTTTCACTGTGTAAGCTTTTTAACTGTTTTTGTAAATTCACTTTTTGAGGCCAAACACATTACAGCTTCTCAATACAAATGCTTAGGCAAAATGCCATTGTGGATTGTGCATCTACCTTCTTTGTAGTGTTAACATTTTTTTTTCTTCAGCTTCACCTTTCTGCCAGCAGTTCAGTTTTTCTAGTCTGCTACAAAACCTGGTCCAAATCTGGCTTTTGCATCCACATAATAGTAAAGATTATGATAACTGAACATAACAGAATGAATAAAAAAATGCTGCTTCTTAGATTCCCATTACTCATTTCAGGACCCCTCCCTTACCTTGTAGTTCTTTAGGAACCACTGGAATAGACTAAGCAAATATAAAACCCACTCCGACAGCAAAAGCGTAAGCCTTTATTATCTGTTTGAACATTTATATATCTTTTTGGTTTCATCTCATAAAAAAGCATGCCTTTCTTTTTGATATTATATAACCAACTAAAAGTCCATACATTGCAATTTTCAGTACATAATGTTGCTGAAACTATGAGTAGCTAATGACACATAGTTCAATCTATTCACCATATACTCCACACAATGCAAAATATTCAAATGTTACCACTGTTTTTGATGTGGACAAAAAGAAAAAAGTAGTAGTAAAAGTAGTAGCAGAATAACATATATTTTTCATGACCCATCCTAGTGATGAAATCACTTTTCACTGTTGCAACACACTACCCACCATCACACCTTTAAAAACTCTGCAGCAGGCATTACAAATACTTACAGGACCATAGATTGGCTGATACCCAGGAGGAGCAACAAACATGGCAGCAGTCGCTAAGACGGGCAAGTAGACTAAAGCAGAAGAGTTTCATCAGACACTAATTTCTGCTGGATGCCTTATTTTATACAAGTGATGAGGGAGGGGCAGAACAGGGTACCAAATCCAGCCCTGTATGTTTACTTTGGAGGAACCAGGTGGAAAAAACCTTTGCCCCAGGGGAGGAGTGGCACTTGAGAACAAAAGACAGAGAATGCTTGTGTGTGTAGCTAAGTTAAACCCAAACTACACTGCTCAAAAACATAAGAGAACACTGCCCTGCAGGTGTGCAACCTGTTCTCTTCACAGATGAGGACAGGTTCACTCTGAGCACATGTGACAGATGATAGTGTCTCCACATTCTTTCACATCTGCCCTATGTGCTCAGTGTGAACCTGCTGTCATCTGGGAAGAGAATGGGGTGCTGATGGTGGACCTGCTGATTCTGGTATTCTCTAGTGAATGCCAGCTGAGTTTAATGGTGCTATCCTGTGAGCACAGGTCCCACTAAAGTAAATTAGGATCTTGCACCATGCTCATGGAGTCTGATTCTGACAGTTTGGTCACAAAGGAGCAGATACTGGTCCTGCCGCTGGGTTGATGCTCTTCTCCTCGGGTAACAGGCCTCCCTGTAGACACAAAAAACCTTTTTGCAATGGAGGAGCTGGACCACCTGTGCAGTGGAATGGACTTCAGGCACCTTTTCATGTTACCAGTAGTGACAAGTACACTAACAGAAAGCAAACTAAAGAGAATCAGCCAGGAGTGATAAGGAGAGAGAAATGGCTAATGGCCACTGCCTGCTAAATCATTCACTTTTGGGGGTTTGTCTTGTTAACTCTCTGGTACTCCTGTTGTCACATTTATTTCTACCAAAGCAGCTGAAATGCATTCACAATGATTTATGCTTCCTAACAGGGCAGATTGATATCCCTGAAGTTTAACTGACTTGTTGTTTTACCATGATGAGCGAGTGCTCCCTTAATTTTTTTGAGCCATGTCTTAAAGTAATCAGTATCTATTCTAGACATTCTGTTTTAACTGTATATAGTAGATCTGATTAAACCTATACTCAACAATACATAAGATGGATGCAGAACTCATTTTGAATTGTACACAGTCAGAAAAAAGTAATTATACAACCTGAGACTTGCATATAGCTGAATATTTCTTGTTCATTTTGGTGGTGGAAAGACCAGAAAATCTTAACTCATGAAAGCAGAGATCTGTGTTGGAAAATTATCTCTATTAAGCACAAGAACCTTGTATCAAAAAAGAGCTACAGTGGTGTGTACTCTAGGTATGATTCATAAAATATCCAGACGAGCCTGTCTGCAAAAGGTAAACAGAAACACAAGTACTCCTTATCTACCAGTTAGTTAACTGCATAAATTCATGTATACATACTGCATGGAGGCAGTAGGCTAATCCAGCAAGTGCTTTGTTAAGTAAACATGCAGAGTTGTTATGCAGACACACATAACCATTCAAAGAACAAAGGCTCTCACAGTAATACATGGGTGTTTCCTGAAAAATCTCCTGCTCAACTATGTACGTTTCATATTTGGTTAAGATTAAGTTTTGTGACATCATCAAACCCAAACACAGACTACTAAAGAAGGAATGTTTAATTTAATAAAACATGAACTCCACTTGTTGACACCTAGGTAATGTAAAAAGGCTCATCTTAATGGTGGAATTATTTATCCATCCATCCATCCATGAATCCATCCACCTTTTTAACCACTTGCCCAATTCAATGTTACAGTGGGGCTGAAGCCCATCCCAGATGTCACAGGGCAAGAGGTGGGGTACACTTTGGACAGGTCTCCAGTCTATCTCACAGGGCTCACACTCACTTCCATACCTTCAGTCAATTTACAATCATGTCAACATGCATGTTTTTGCCAGGAAGCTGGAGTACCCAGAGAACGTGCAAACTCCACACAGAAGGGCCTCAACCAGCCAATGGATTCAAACCCAGAACCCTGTTGCAGTGAGGTGACAGTGCTAACCCTACATTGCCTGGTGGAGTTATGTGAAAACATTTAAGAAAGAAATGGGATTTGTAACAAGAATAAATAAGAAATAAAAAATTAGACATGCTCAAGTTCTCCTTAAAATAATCTGTTTATTCTGTATTGAAACACAGGGTTCAGTCAGAGGACGCTCAGTCAAGTGGAAAGTAGTGATCTCCATTCAGCTCCATACCATCAACTGCCTCTGAGAGGACCACAGTGGCAAATGCTCACTTCAGAGTTATCAGTAACCAGAATACTGCTCTGTCTTTGACATATTATAACATTAAATACAAGATGGAGAGTACATGAGTTTTTTATGTTTTCTGAAGAAGGCATAGTGAGACAGAACCGTCTGAGATCAATGCATCACACATGACTTATTTAATTTGAGAAAATAACTCAATTGCTGAATTCCTAAAAATATTGATCATAAAAACCTAACTAGCAAAAACAAAAGCTAATTTTCTCTTCTGACTGCAAACTGGCCATATATGCCAGTATGAGACCAATTCCCTTCACTACTGAGGATGTCACAAACAGGACACGTGTCCGACAAAGTAGCATGGATCATTTAAATTCCTCAACGCCCCAAATAAAAATAAATATATGTATCTGTGATTTATGTAAAATATGTCTTTTCATCAAAAGGCCTCTAAGCAGCCTAGTCATTAGTCAGTTATACAGATGACGCTTTGGCCAAAGTGTATACATTAAATACATTCATTACTTATTTTAATGCACTGACAAAAAGTTATTTGTGCATAAAGTTTCATAAAACAGACTGGTGGCCATAAGCACAGGCGGGCTAAAATGGTCGTCTTCAGAATATCTGTTCTGCATATAAACAATAAATAACCTTGGCATCCTCCTATATTGTATGTGTATTTGTGTGTACATTGCCACTGTCTTATGGCACAGAGGCACCAGTAGAGATAATGTACCACACACATTCAGGGATGCATTGTAAGACTTAAGAGTGACAACTGGGTTTGTCTGTACAGCTGATTCACACCGGTATAGCACACATACTGATGACAGTACGTTTATTATTTTGGCGAGTCCGTCCAGGAGTTTCCATTCATGATTGTTTCTTTGGAGATACGTTTTGAGAGAAAAAGGTGGTCAGATATCCTTACTGCCCTCTTAAGGATCTCAGAGATACTGTGAGCTGTTTTCATCACCGATGGTCAGACATATCATACCAGATAGCAGCAGCCACATACAAAAAAAAAAAAAAATCTGACAGATAATATAAATAAATCATTTAAACTCTAACCACAAATAAATGTTAAAACAGAAAATCTAAACTACCTTGATTGCTAAAGCAGTGGAATTGCTATAGGCACTATAAAGTTTACAACAGCAGCGACTAAAAGAGCCCCATTTGTAAAGACACAATTGATATGCAAGGCAAACTATTTATATGTCACAAAAAGGCCATGTAGTGTATTCATAGAGGAATAAAAAGGTCCCTTGCTTTATGTATCTTTTTATGCCTCTCTATGTTACTACTCTCCCTTTCTTAAATCAACTCCAACATTCCACTGTAGGTGGTACAAAAGTGCAGTCAAAGGGTGCATAGCTTTAACAGAGGAGAGAAATGTGCAGACAAAAGACAAAACTAAGACACAGATATGTCTGATCTCTAAAATTCATAACTTTCCTCTCCCTGAATTTCCCTCATCTCTCCTCTCTTTTTCCATCAGATGCACAGTAAAGATACAGGACTTTATCCTAGCTGGTCCTCATACTGCTTCCTGAAACAGTCCCCAGCAGGGAAGAAGTCCCAGCATCGCTCCTGGTACATCTTCCATACATATGACTCCTGTAAAAGAGTGAAACATAAGATAGGTGAAAAAGTAACTCTCAGAATTTACAATTCCAAGAAATACTAAGGAAGCCTGTACTTTTTTGGTAACTAAAATGATCCCTATATTTACTAACCTGTCCTGTGTGTTCCGTTTCATCTTTATTGATTAGATACATCAAGAAGAACCTGAAACAGAAGCCCAAATTAGTCTTCACAAAAAACAAATTCATCAGGATTAAGGGGTTGAATAGTCTTTTTAAATATGAAAACACTAGCTAGGTCTCCACGGTCATTGTGTGACCACTATAGGTATGTCTACCTGACCCAACCCCACCAGATGTGAGGCTAGGTGCCATGGTTAATTTTTTTTTTTTGTATGTTTGTCTGTTTGTTTTGGGGGGGTTTTCGTGCAAAGTGGATCATGTATGCAGCAGCAAAGTTGATTCCATAACATCTCTGAATTTTTTACAGATTTCAGCCATGGCAACAGAAGACAGCAATGGTAGCAGACCCAACATGGTGTCACCATGAAAGTATATGATTCCACGATCAATCTGGGTTTTGTTTTGTGCAGACTGGATGAACTGTTTCAGCGATATGGCTAACAACGTAAAAATTTTACAGAAAATGCCACCTAGTGGTCAATCTGTATTTTCAAAATGACTGAAAGCTTTCAATTCCAGGTCTCACAGAGATCTATTAATGTGCTCCAATTCAAAATTCTGCTTTTAAGTCGTTTTTACAATATTGCGCTCGCATGAAGAATTTGCAGCAGCTGCAGTGGGGGCATGATGTCACCATGAAAGGATATGACCCCATGATCAGTCTGGTTTTTGTTTCGTGTAGTAATGAACAGTTATTGAGATAAGCCTAAAAATTGGTAAAAATGGTATTAAATGTAACTCACATATAGTTGGCTAAATTATGCTCTTCTAAGGTGTGTGTCTCGAAGCCATGCGGCGTTGTATCAAAGTAGTCACTTCCTATTCCACAGATGAAACATTTGGTCTAGAGGAAGAAAGGAAAGTTAAGATTGAACAAATCCATGTCTAGTAATTAAAAGAGCATTGAAGGCAGTTTAAAATAAAGTGATATAAATCACCTCCATATCCTCTCTGACTTGCTCTTGCTGGTCTCTCAACTCTCCAAATGCATCAATGATCAAACCTGACAGAAAGACAGACAGACAGACGAAGTATTTCCTACCAATTTGAAGACCAAAGTGCTTTGAGATATATTGTCCAAATGTAAAATACATTTTACCAGTTTTATTTCTCAAAATGCATGAATAGCTAAGTGGCAGCTGTTTCAGTGATAATACAGCATATGGACCATAAGAGCCATTCTCAGTTTTGACTTGTACTCTAATTACACAGTGTGCAGTATAATTCTTGATGCTGGGGGTTGACTATTTAACCACAAACAATTAAAATCATATTTTAGCTAAAAGCACCACTTACCCTGAATGATAGCCAGCAGGATGACAATAACAAAGAAGAAGAAGGTAATGTCAAAGACCACTCGGTAGAGCTCGTATTCATCCCCAGCTGGGTCCTCAATTTCATCTCCTATGCCACCACCAGCTCGCACGCCGACATACATGTGGAACAGGTAACACTGCAGGAGGGGGAAAAAGGCCGAGGTCAGCTTACGGAAGATCAGAACCCAAAGTAAAGTTGGCCTCAACTTTATTACACTCCATACTACTGATGGCCCTGATGTGTTTTTTCCCTCCACTCACAGTCATCATGTCATCACACTTCATGTCTGGCTCATCTTCATCTTCACTCTTATTGTAGAACTTGCGGAAGAAGTTGAAGGCAACCACAGTGTAGAGGTACACCACTACGGCCAGCAAACCCACCGTCATCACCAACTGCAGGGAACAGATGGGCAAGAAATTAGTAAAAGGTGAGTAAGGAGTATCATTCCTGCTGATGGTGCAAAGTGTCACCTGTTTGCCATTGTGGGTGACGGAGGACAGAATGGTGCGCAGGGTTTTGACACCCATGGCAATGTCAAGAAGATGACAAGCAAAAAAGAAGTTGTTGTAGTGTCCAAACAGAGACATCAACAGGTACCAAACCAGGTAGAGGAAAGTCTAAAAGATGAAAAAGGGTGTGTCAGTAAGACCAAATTCAAGAAAGATCCTCTCAGTGTTTTAAATACACCATGAAATGTTTCTTCTACTCACATTGTCAGTGAAGACAACACCAAACTTCCAGATCTGATATTTGATGTCAATAGACGTTACCCTGTGCAACAACAAACACAGTTGTCCTGCAGCCGTTTTTTAAAAAACAATAACTGTGTTAATTATACTGTTTCGTGTCGGGAGTGAACATACCAGCTAAACATTGAGGTGTCAGGTTCAGGCTTCTTTTCATGCGTCATGGCGCTGACATCCAGAGAAGCCAGGTCCATACCAAGCAACTCGGCAATTCTCTCTCTGCCATATATGTCCCCATATTTATCCAGAACCTAGATGTCATTCACAGATGTTCAGATGTCCATTTTACTTAAAGACATAACTGCAAAAACATGGCTGACTTTCTAAAAGAAAACAAAAAAAACTCACCTTTCTTTTCACAAACTTGTCCCAGTAGTTGTTGGGGAAGGTTCTGCATCAACAGAGAAACATAATGCAAGTATCATTCATAGATTATTCATCTGAAATTATCATACTTAATCCACTGTGGCGACCCCTTGGGGAAAATACAAGGGAGCAGCCGAAGGTACATCTGCAGTTCAGGAGCCACATACACTCCCTTTCCAGTCTTACATTTATAAATGAATTTCTGCTCTGCATACCCAGTTTTTCTTATTTCTGTGCCTCATCCTCCATTACTCTTTTTAAGTTTGTTCCCATCTACCAGGAGGATTTCATCCTCAGTGAGGCCTAACCCAAACAGCAGTTGCAGGCTTAGGTCATTGCTCTCCATGTACTGGTCATCTTCTATCAATGAACGTTGTCCACTCATATTTGAGGCTATGGTACTTGCTACTGAATGTTATACAGAGGATATACAGTACTGACCTGCCCACTGCATTAGTAAATCATTTCAGCTGTGATTATTGAATGAGAATATTATCAGTCAAATATCCAATGAAAAACCTTTGGCATTCATCAACTTTCCTGGTTGTGGAGACTCAGTTTTTATTGTTGAAGCAGGTTTAAAAAACAGTTATTTTGAGAAATTCATTTGTGTAATGAATGTAATGTAATGTTCTAAAGTCAAGAGAAAGGGGTGAGTCAGTTTTATTAAGCAACTAAAATACTGACTCCGAGCATTGACCCAGGGTCATCTTGTCAGGTTCCAGCAGGAATAAATCAGTGTAGGTTAAATTTTTGGCCTGTTAACTAGTGTATTGCATATCCACCTTTCTACATATCTGATATTGAAACAGGTCTTACGGTGTGTTGAGCACCAGTCTGTCCCACTGGCCCTTGATGTCATCGTCCTCAGGCTGCTCAGTGACATAGAGACCATCAAACTCCAGCTTTCTGGCCAGTTCCTTCTCCCGTTTGAAGATAACCAGAGGAACCTGAGGAAGGTGAAGGGAGATCAGAAGATGTACTGCATGAGACCTACAAAAATGCACTCTTAAAAGCAAACACACACACACACACACACACACACACACACACCTTGAGACAGTTGTAGCCAATGATACAGAGGAAGGAGATGATGGTGTGGAAAATAGCAAGGAAAGCCAAAGCTGGTTCCATGTAGCCAGTACTCTCTTCCAAGAAGTAGTACAAGGGCCCTTCTTCATCATCATCTTCTCCCCCTTCATCTAATCCTGAGCCATCCTCCTCAGCACCAGAGCCTTCAAATATGCCAGAGCCTTCAAACAGACCAGAACCCTCGAATTCCTCCTCACCTGGAGGAGTGTCGGACACCTAGAAAGGTCAAACCAAAAATTAGCCTCGCGTGTCTTGTTGAAACTTTTGAGTATATTGTATTTTTGTGGCACAAATCCCAAAACACTGAGTATACAGTAAAAAAAAAATTGAGTAAAAGTAGTGACTAAAAAAAGAATATGGTTAATTTTATGTAGGTCAACCTCTAGAATAAACATCTGCTAACAACTTAATTTGTAATGGTACAGTGCCACCACCTATAGGTGACATGACATCAGATTACGGGTGAAAACAGACCTTGTAGAAGAGCAGGATGAAATTGAGTGCGAAGGCGATGAACAGGGCCAAGAATCGAAGGTTGTAGAAGTTACGAGAAAGGTAGTTCTGGAAAGAAATAAAGAAATTAGTAAGATTACTGTCAACAAAGGCAAGCAGTGACATTTCACTTCCTGATTTCTTAAATAATTCTGAGCTGCTTACCATGAATTTAATCCTCTGAACCTCCAGCTCATTCCACAGCTTAAAGCCCTCCTTGTCAGACTTCTTGTCCTTCTTTACCTTGGTCTTCACACTTTTCTCCTCTTCCTCCTCCTCAGGCTCTTCCTTCTTTACCTCAGGTTCCGGTTCTGCCTTCTCTGTTTTCTCTCCATTCTCGGTGCTGGAAAAGACAACGAAACTTGAACTTGAATTCTCTGGATAGTAGGTGCTGATTAACATCTGATGAAAAAGTGAATGTTATGGATGTATGTTATATATGTGAATAACTAACAGTACAGTGCTGAAATACAACTGTTTTGTACCCGCTAAATCCAGCAAATGGTAGTTTATAATTACACAGATATTCCCTCCATAATTTAAAATTCATACTGATAATTGAAAATACATTCAATAACATGCAAAGGACACATCTTAAGCAGATGCTGCTCAGATTTGATATAGATCTTACTCTGCTTTCTCAGTCTCCTGGGGCACTTCTTCTTCAGGCTCAACTTTTTCTTCCTCTCCTTGTCCCCCCACTGCAGCGGCCAACTGTTTTAATTATAGTCCAGTTATTTAACTGATTAAGAGTGAAAAGACTGTGTACATTAATACACAACTATTTGAGAGGGCAACGCACCAATTTCCTCTTCAACAGTGGCGTGCCTTCTGGAGTCGGAGGCTCCTCTGGTGTTGTCTCTCCAAAGTCTCCAAGTCCTCCAGGAGTATTAAAACCAGGCAGGCGTCCGCCTTCCCTCTCCTCGCCATCCTCTTCTTCCTCCTCTCCACCCACAGCATCTAAGAGGTCTGCTGCTCCATCTGCATCTTGGACCTCTCTAGCACCTGGCTCAGGTGGCAGATCCCCATGAACTTCATCTTGGGTGGGATCTGGCATACTGGCTAGGATCTCTGTGACTGTCATCTTCTTGGCACCCTCTACTAAGCCTCCACCAAACAGTGCCTTCCATATTAATGTGAAAAAGCCTTTACATATGCTATAGACAAACATCAAGATGCCCATCAAAACAGTGTAGATGAACATAGCCAAGCTGATTACCATGTCCTTCACTGTCATTTTACGAAGTTTGCGATACCGACGCCGGAGGTTACGGAAGGTGAACATGTTAAAGAAGTTAACCACGCTCTTCAGAAACTCTGCAAAGGCAGAAGCGGATTCTTGAGCTTCACCCGAGCCATTTCCTTCATCTCCTTCTCCAGATTCTCCTTCTTCTCCTCCACCTTCCTCTTCTTCTTCATCATCTTCTTCTTCAGCACCATCTCCCTCTGGCTCAGAGATAGATGCAGCAATGTTCATCTCAAAAATGGTGTCCTCGCAGAAGTTCACGAACAGCTCCATTTTCTCACTCTCGCCACCCTCATTGACCACGTCAAAGATGAACTGCCGCTTCGACTCTCTGACTTGAGGCATCTCCCACTGGTTGCGATTTTCTTCACTGATTTCAAAGTAAATGCGCTCGATCCTCCTGCTGGCTCCCATGATCTCAATACGGCCAAGGAAAGGGCGGAAATAATTGAGCACGCTCTCTGCCTGCTCCAGGAAGTTTTGAAGGCGAGTGTCATGGGGTACGTGCTCTGACAAGTTTGTGAGCAGAACAGCAATATTAAAACCAATGTCTTTTGCTGGCTCCTGGAAACGATCTGCAAATTCCTCAAAGTTGATCATCTCATTCTCATCAGCCTCTGAGCAAGACAGGAGGAATTGAATTTCAGAGGGCGAGTATTGCTTCTGACTGTCCATGGCCTTGGAGAAATCCTTCTTTGAAATAAGCCCACGTGGATCAGTCACGTAGTCACGGAAGGCATCGGATGCCACTATATCCTTGAGCTTGAGGAACATGTCAAAGAACTTAAGGATCATCTCCACGTTGCTGGAGGACTCCACCAACATGTCAACCATTTGTCTGGCAATGGTGCCATTCACTACATTACCTGTGAGCAGCACAAGGTAACAGGAAATGATGACAACATGCAATCCAAGTGACAAAAAGCAGGCGACATCAGCAAACTGAAATGGACACCGTACCTTCAAGCAATGAGAGAAGCATTACTACCATGTCTTTCTGTAGATCTAACAGCTCCTTCAAGAGGCCAATTTGACTGGAGTCCTAAAACAGAGCCAAAACACACAGCAGAACACAAAAACACAGCAGAGAGACAAGGTTCTTAATGAATGCTGACAGAAAATAGCCTTTTTAAAATATACATTACATTACTTTCAATTTGAGACATAATTTGTGCTTTTTTGAGACATAAGTGAAAGGCACTACCTCAGAGTGTGTTCTACTCCAAAAATGATCCTGGGTTGCATTTTCGAATAAAGAATATGAATTTTTACATAACAAATAGTACACTGAATGTGATGGGAAGCAAGACAGAAACACAGGACGATATAAGAGAAGGGAAGTAAATGGCTTTTGTAAGTGCCTTAATCTGAAAAAGAAGCTGCAGGATGGAAGATATAACCAGAGTTGCAGACACTAATCTTATCACTCCTGAAGGCCTGCAACAGCAGATATAAAGGACCGTAAATGTTTTAGATAGTCTGTTGGGGCTGTCAGGCTGGTGAAGAGCTAGAGGAAAAGGATGACAGGACAAGCCAGCAGCATCTGACAGTGAAAACAGAGTTGCTACCTTTTAAAATCTCAAAAATAAAAACAACCAAGCACCAAATGAAACGCTGATATGAACAGAAGCAACACTATAAGCTAAAAGGCTTTAGGGAGCAACAAGAAATAAATCCCTCAAAGAAGAAACAATTAAGTATCTTTTCCTCGTCATCCAAAGCAAAAGAAAAATCTATCAATGCAATTACAATAATTTTTGAGACACAATTTTTCTTAAACAATATAACAACACAACTTAACGCAATAAGTGCATAAGAGTAAAAAAAAAAGGCTATGATGCCTCTAACAATGAATAAGAAAAGTAGACCTAAAAACTACATAGATACAAAAATGCAAAGGCAAGACATGAAGTGCTACAGAGTGTATCCACAAAGAGGCACATGTAGATGGCGCAGGTTGTTTAGCAGCTTATAAAACAATGCGGTGAAGCATGAGAGCTTTAAAAAAGCATGATAGGCCTATAAATGAGATGGACTTGGTGGGAAAATACAGATTCTTACTCCATTTCGCTGTCCTGGATCAGGGTGCATCTAACAGGGTTACACATGAAAATAAAAATGTTATACAGAAACATTTTTACTTCATTTATGGTCTGAGCCTGAATATTATTTTGATCTTTTGTCAGGCCACATCCTCTAATTTTGATAATAAATAAAGCACATATTTTTCTACATCAAAGTTGTTTCTAATCTTTCTGAAATTCTGTGTAGATAAACCAGCACAGATCTGAGGGGTATACTATGAAGCAAGTTCAACATAGCCAGGCTTTCTTTACGTTAGCAGGCTTGATGAAACTTAAAAATCTTGGGTATCATAAAGGTGGTTGTCAACTTTCTTTGCCAACACAGACTTTCTGCTTTAGGATCTGTGCATGCTTAGATAAAAGGTGGCTTTTACAAGTCATTTCACTCTTCTTCTGGACAAAATGGATTGCTTAAGCACTGTATATTCCAATCAGAGACAATATTAGATAAATCAGCTCTAGTGATTATAAAAGACGTAAAAAAACCCCCAAAAACGTTAAAATGCAAAATCTTTGCCGCAAAGAGAACAATCCCCCAGAAAAATCATTACCAGAGACTCCACGATACAATATTATCAAGATAATTAACTTGTGATACAATGTTACTGTGATTTTAAACATTTTGCAAAATGCTGAGAATTGCAATTGTGATTTGCCACCTTTTTTCCATCTGCAAATTTTCTCCCCAAAGGTAAACTTAGTCAATATCTGTTTTATCTAGTAAGTTCTCAGTCTGTTCCTCTCACTTCAGTCATTTTTGTTGCTGCAAAATGAGATCACCAAACAGACAGACGGACCAAGAATAATTACAAAACTGTCCTATAGTCTTGTCTAACTTAACTGAATGCAAACATGTGGCATACTGTTCCATTACATGTATTTTAAACAGTGCAGCTTGTATAGCAAAAGTTATGCAGCCCCTTCAGCAACTGAAAAATTTGAAAATATATGTAGATTATGTAGGTGCACTGAAAAAACAACTGATTTTATTATTCTAATACTAAAATGCTCAGTTTGTATTTGCAATTTTCATAGTAGCTTATTGATATTTGGTATGCATCGATAAAATATGCCATGCACAGATACTGTACAGGTACAAAAATGTGCTAAGTCTGTCACCAGAGTTAACTGTTAGCTATATACTATCTGTTCCTGTATGGAGAAACATATTAAGTTTGCCATGTACTGAACCTTTGAAAAGTTCAATAAAAACTTGAATTTAAAAAAAAAAAAAATGCCACGCAAAATATTGTGATATGATACTGTATCAACTTTTTCCCCGACTGCTGAGCATTCAGTTCCGACCTTTTCCCACAGCCTCCTAAAGAAAACATGGAAATCACTTAAGTTTGTCACCGACTTAAAGTGAAATAAATTTATTGATTGAATATTGTCAATAATAATTAGACTACTAATATAACTTCTCAATTTTCAAAGTAAAAAGGAAATATCTGTAGATTAATTCCATCAGTGTGAAACAGACTTAGCAGCAGATTTGGACCAAACATATGAACATTTATACTTTTTCTGCATCACCATCTGAATATATGAGAATTCCCATGACAGTGTAAAACACAGAGTGCTCTGCTGTAACTTTACAGCTGGGCATCATTTGGTAATATTAGTACAAGATGACTGATTAGGTTGCATATATAAAATGTATTCCTACAGTATAAAAATCTATAAAGCACCTGAAGCATGCTGTAAATAACAGAATCAGTGAAAACTTGGCGCCTCCAGCTGTTTTCAAACCGAAACTCTGAACATAACCTGCTACTGACCAGGTTATGTGTTCAGCATAAATTACACCGGTGATTTAGCCAGGTTAAAGGAAGGTCACCTTTATGATGCTGAAAACTCTGACTTTAAGCTCAACAAAACTCTTTAAACCATTAATCTCACCTCGTAGTACACCCCCCTGCTTTCTTATGCATAACAAATCTACTTAAACCTGCCTAAACAGTAATCATGCAGCAGAGATATATTTCCAAAAAAAAATACAAAAATGTATTTTAATCAGGAGTGTCAGTAGCAATAAAAACAGTCACACAAAATTAAACTAGGCAGAAAACACTGCAGCTCCTTATAAGCTCACACAAGTTAGAGACTTCAGACACATACCACACATGTTTGTCCAAAACACAATCAAATGCTAAGTACTGGTCAGTATCAAATGAAGAGATACCTTAATTAGATGGTTTAACTTTATTAGACATGATCAGAAAAATGTAAACTGAGAGTAAATGAACATAATGGAAAGGAGTAATTGCGTATTTCTTCAAATTGTTTCTGCCAACTTAATTTCAATTCATGTTGTTCACAGATGTTATCAGATGAACTGGGACAATTTAATTCAAATGTAGACTGACAAACGAATATAATTAGCTTTGCTAATGTAGTAAACAAAGTCTCTGCAGCTTTCTGAAAAATAAAAACATTTTAAGACTTCTCTGGATGCTATTTGGAAATCTAAAAAGCCATGCAGACTGTTGAATTAATTATATTAATTAATATAGCTAATAAATGCGTATGCATTAGAGAAACATTTAAAAATTAAATAAAATATGAAATGATATAACAGTATTTTATAATAAAATATTCAAATCTGTTAAATTATAAATTACATAATAGCATTCATGTTTTATTATGTGCTGTACTTGATGTGAATTATAAAGGAAGATTGCCTTCGAATTTCTCATTTTACTCTGGTTACAGTCTAAATGAAGCACAATAGCAGTTACACCTAAATCATTAACAAAATAAACATAGATTAGCAGGGAAAGTATTTACTAGGTTTAAATACCTTTGATATTTAACAGACTGTTAGATATCAAAAGACTCATCAAAGTGGCAGAAACAAAATGACAAAGAAAAAGAGGGGAAAGGGCGTTAAGAAGAAAAACAACTGATTAAACAAAGGAGTAATCAAATAAATACATACTTTACTCTGCAGGAACCGTGAGAGAGACAGTTTATAGAATTAGCAAAGCCAAAGTGGACAAATGAATTGCACTCATGAGCGCATTTAAATTATTATAAAAAAATAGTTACTTTACTAAATTCTCAACAGAAATAATTTTGACACAAGGAAATAAAAATTGAACAAGAAAAATTATAAATAATATTAATATAGGATATTTCTTACCTGTGCAAGTTTCATCATCATATGAGCAAAGACGTGTAGAAAGCCCACAACAGCATCCCATAACCTACTGTGGGCCAGAGACTGCTGGTTTCCAGTACAGGGACCCTGAAACAGACATACCACATGGACACATATTCTAATGTTTTCTTTGGAACCAAAGTAGATGTTTGAAAAAAAGACCTACCTATACATTAATTAGAAGTTATTTTCTTTCTGGGTAATATCCCCACTGGGATTAATAAAGTACTCTGATTCTGATTCTTTAGGGACAAAGAAAATAACTTTTTCTGTGTAGTGAAGGGAGCATATCCTAAGATGTTACACATGAAGGAAAAACTTTTATAGTTTCTTTATCAAGGAAAAAAACAGCATTCTCGCCTTTTCTTTTTTTCAGGGGTGTCAATATGAAATATGTAATATGTCCTATTACTCTGAAATGTAGTCACTCTCAGTGCTACATGCAAAGAGTTTAGAACCCCCCACTGATCCCACCCTCTCTCATGCGGGTGCTCTACCCAGCCGCTTTATGGAAGACCAAGGCAGTAGTACATGTTGAACGTCTCCTAGAAATCCCACATTCTATGAAACTGATATTGAATTCTCATCATTCATGCAGTAACATTCATACCTGGATGTACTCAGTCAAGCTGTTGAAGACCTGCTTGGCCACAGTCATTGCTTTGGAGAAATTCCTCTTACCAGGCTCATCAATGATGTCTTTTCCTGAGTAGTACCAGTAAAAGTCACTAATCGACTCCTGCAGGAAGAGGGAAACATGATGTTAGCATGTTCATAAAATTCCAATTATGTTTACTGAACTTAAGTTGTACTTTAGTATATCAAAGTTAAAAAAAAAATTCTTCTGAAGTAGATGTAGGATGACTCTTGGTTAACTCTCCAAAATAAAGTAAAAATCTCAGAAGTGAACTATAATATCGGATATAATGTCTGACTGACCTGTAGTCGAAGGAGGTAGTCCACAGTGCAGATGATGACATTGATTGTAGTTGTGCTGCCTGTCTGAGTTCTCAGATAGTTCTGAAAATCTGACAGAAACAAAAGAAAAAAAAAAAAAATTGAAAAAGCTTTACACTGAATTTTGAAAATTTCCAAAAATGCCAAAGTCTACTTTTAACAATTCAGGTAGTCATGTGCATGTGTGGGATAAAAGTACTCCATTAGTTTGTATACAAGTGTGCAATCACTGAGATGCCAAGTTTATCTACAGATGTTGTATAAGGTTAAGGTGCCAGGCTCATGATCGAGAGGTTGTGAGTTCAAATCCTGGTCAGACCCCCACTGTGCCAAGACCCTTAGGCAAGGTCCATCCTGTCCACCCAGCAGTAAAAAATGGGTACCAGTAAAATACTGGGAAGGTAACCTTTGATGGACAAGTGCCCCATCCAGGAGGAGTCTAACTCCTAAGTCATGCTACAGGAACCGTAGATAAGCTCCAACCCGACGAGCCTTGTAGACTTGGGTGTAAAAGCCCAGTGGGCTGTACCTACCTTACCTAAGATCATTTATAAAGACACAGTGCCTTCAGCCACGACGTTAGTAGCTCCCTGTTGACTTCCTCTGTGTCATATACAGTAATGAAGTTTATTCCCTAGCAGGACATGATAACCCAGCCTTCTGGGTCTCAAGCTCAGATAAATGGTCAGTTTGAATTAGGAAGGACATTCGACGTAAAATCTGTGCCAAATCACAGACACAGATTCATCCGCTGTGGTGACCCCTTGGGGGCAATATAGGGAGCAGCCCCAAAAGTAACTTTATTTACCCCTGACTGCCTAATAAGCAAGCTCCCTGCTTAGGGTCTAGGGGCTGTTGTGCACTGGGTTGGCTTCCTCTAATAGGGTACCATTAAATGTGAGGAAAGTCTCTTTCATTAAACAGAGTTCAACATAATTCCAGAACTGCTCAGGGCCTGACACTTTCCCAACCATTATTTTTTAAATCAATGAATTAATCATATATTTTTTACGACTTTCTATTTCTGTCTATAACTAAACATACACAATGATGATGATGACTATTACTGTTACTATAATTGTCTTTATTATAACTGTTACTATTTATTCATTTTTTGTATTTATTTTTCTTTCTCCCTTCTTGCTTGATCCCAAAATGCACAAAACTGGACAAACCTATACAGCACTTCCTTTCATGGACTCCACATTGCACACAATCACATCTATCCCCTGTGTAAAAGTTTTGCTTGTCTTGTATGTCCATGTCTTGTTCTATTTTTTTAAAATAAAAGTTTAAACAAACAGACATGATATTTGGTAAAGAGATACTTACGTTCTTCATTGACTCACCATTATTGTGACCCTCGCAGAGAAGTTGAAGGAAGCGGAAGAGGTCACAGGTGAATTCATCGTCTGCCATCACTTTCTCATCTGGGTTGGACAACAAAAGACATGCTAATTCATCTGTGCAAAAGCAGGTTTCAACAGTCCCAGTGCAGAGTATATGTGATCTTTGTCATTTTGCTGTTATTCTGTTAGAATACACAGTGGTAAAAACACAAGATTAGGTGTATTAAGGGAAAATGTAAGACTTAAGCTTAATTAAGCTCTCTACCCTACATTTATTGAAGTTTTTTTCACAACTTTGTATGTAATGATATTGACTATTTTTCTTCTGAAAATAAAACACATTATAACAAAAAAAATGCAGTGGAAAATTAATATCTAATATCTAATAGTTTTTCCTCAGTAAACAAAAATCTGAAACCAAATGACATGTTAAAATGAGCAGATTTTTCAGTATTCATTTTACATGAGCTGCAATATCAAAAAATCTGCACTCATGATGGTAATTATTGAAAACTAACTTTACAGTGCTTATGCACACACTAAGCACTGCAGGATTTTGCAGTAAATCATCAACAGTAAAAGCAAAGCTCATACTTACAGCAACAAAATAAATCATTTATTGAGTGTGTGATGACATGGAAGAATACCATCTAGTGTACTTATATTCTGTGTAAACGGTATGCATGTTTGAATGTTGGAGTCTGTGACTATGAAGGAAGGTGCACAACTGTGCATTGCAAAAAAGTAAAATGACTAATACTTTCATCGTATATTATACTCCTGCTTTCATACATATCAAAAGACATATCAAAGACCTCTGAGTCCCCATCCATTTGTCATCTGGACACCGAGACTTCCACAGTGACTCCACTTTTCACTTTTTCATCTGTTCCTATCCCCAAACTAGCTCTGCTCAGTTTTCTAGATATTTTTGTTAACAGATAACATCAAGTTAACAAAACTCAGATGAAGAAAAAATGTCAGCCACATCACATTGTAATGGACAATGAAAACAGACAAATGAGCCGGTAAAATAATGCAATAACAGAGAAATACAACAGAGGACACAGTAGGGACACAGATGTTGATGGTACACACATAAATACAGAAAAAACTTCCAAGGCACACCATGCAGTACAGATCTACTGAACTCTGTAAACTCCTGTTAGTGATCAGCATGGAAAGTTGAGGGGAAAACACTCACATCTAATGCAGGAAAATGCACTGAAATTTAGTCCCTGCTTTTGTCAGAGTGGAAGGAAAGAACATTTTTTTTACATGAATTGAGTAGCTGTTCATTGTTTGACTCCATAATTTAAATAAAATATTTCACTTTGCTACATCCACTGCAAAAATATACATTTCACTGCTCTCTAAAAGCATGCCATCAAATACTTTGAAAAGGGTTTCTCTCTGAAAGATGCACAAACATGCTAAGATTTAACCATGACCGAACATCAACAAAACATAACAAAGCCACGGCAGGGATGCTGGGTTTTATGTTTTCTTAAAACAACAATCACGGGCACAGTTCTTCAAGAGAAGTACATAATCACTGTTACTAATGTTAAAAATTCCCAGCAGGCAATGGGGGAACATCACATAGAACAAATTTGACAGGTTATGAGGACAAACTACATCATTGCAAGGTACATGATTCAGCAACAGCCGAGACTTAGAAAACTTTCTGATTTCATCACTTTTATCACGTCCTGTGTTCGTTAAGCAATAAGCAGCAGGTGTATGATGGACGAAAATATGTAAAGGGACTTTTAAACCGAAATAAACAAAATCTCTGTTCTGTGTGGCATGTCAGCAAATACTTTTCTGTTATTCTGAGTGTTTTATGCAGACTCAGCTGACCACCTGCTGGGATTATTAGTGCCCAGGTTTAAAAGTCAAGAGCTAGGATGCTAACCAGTGGCTGCCCTTACTTGTAGGTTAAAACAAAATTTATCAGAAGTTAATGTGGGCATTTATACGTTGTAGGTTTACAAAGATCGGCCCTGAAGAGAAAACGCGAACCAACGACGGTATTATGAGACGCAGAGCATAAAGTGTTCCTACTGCAATTCATTTTAGTTTTGGGGACAAAAATAGTTTATGAAAGAAATAAAAAGGAAGGGGAAGATTAAGAGGATCACATTTCATTCCCACTGATCTGTCATGAGACAGTGATTGATTGAGTTACAGTAGATCTGTGATAAAACACTCAAGGAAGAAAATTAAACTTCACAATCACTTCAAAAACTTGTATACAATGAATAAGTACAACTACAGCGTATCTTTGCTAGGCCTGCATTATAATCTAACTGTGAACAAGTGACTTTAAAGCTTAATTTTACTGGGTCCTTGAGTGTGAAATGAAATGCATATTAAGGTCACAGCAAGGAAAAGACTAGTCAGATGATTAGGAGCTAAAGGGGACAGAGAGAAGAGAAATGAGGGGAAGAAAAAAGAAAGAAAAATATATGACAGTAAAGTTTCATTTACCACGTTCTAGCTTCTTATCTGTGAACCATGAGAGCAGCAAATTGAGGCGTAGGAAGGACATGGGCATGAGGAGTAAAGAGTTGAAACGAGCAAAGTGAACAAGATGTAGGGGAGAGAAAAACAAAGACACGAAGTGAGTCCAGAATTCTCATGACTGTCAGTGAATGACAAACAGTTTCATACATTAACAGTCAAAATGCTGCAACTGATACAAGTGTGTCATGACTCACAGACCTTAGACACATGAAAAATTACCTGCAACTAGGCATACACAAACAGGCACACTCAGAGACACACAAATGCACATACAACACACTGACACTAGAAAAATACTGCATTATATCAAAAAACAAAGCAGGAGAACAAAGGTGTGGCTGTGTGTATGCATTGTATGTTGAGTTTCTGTGTGACAATCCAGAGCTGTAGACCATACTCACTGGTGCCCTCTTCTGAAACCATCCCAAGTCCTTCAGCCTTGTTTTGTCTCTCAAAAGCATTCAAGTCCAAAACACTGTTAACAGCAAATATTTAATCAGCTTAAAAAATACAAAAACTCACTTGTTCCTTCTAAAGACAAGTTCAAAAACAACACAACAACCAAAATATCCCAGACCTGCAGGTCTGCATCAGAGTCTGAACGCTAAGGAAGAATCCCACATCCTTTTTATCCTTCAGATAGTCCAGCATTTTCTGCACACAGATGAGAAGACCGTGATGAAAATGATATTCTACTGAAGCTGTAGATGGCAAAAGTAGTACTATAGTAGTCAGTAAATTTGCTTTATTCTGTCTTTTTAGATTATCTACTTAGATAACTCATGAAGACTCTTTACCTGCTGTACATCACTGTTGCCTCCATTGAGGATGGAGATTCCCAGTTTGAGTGTGGAAGAAACCATGGCTCCAGGTTCACCTGAAACAAGCAGATACCAGTGGTACAAGAACCAACTAGCAGAGCTGGATTCTCTCTCCCATCAAGAAACATTTTTCCCAGTTGTGTCTTCACAAGAGATTTCATCATGTCATGGATAATCTAAGCTGAACAGTTTATGGTGAAATGATTTAAGTCAATATAATTTCTACACATACATAAAATGTATGCATGTGAGAGCGTGCTCTTATGTGTAGGTAGGCAGGTCCAGGGTGTAGCAGCTACCTTTACAGGCGCTGATCATCTGCAGCACCATCTCTGCAGCCCCACGGTTGTGTAGACGGGACTGCTGGTACAGAAGCCTCTGTTTCTCCATCTCCTTTTCCTGTAAAGCAGAGTAGCAAGGACACAGTTGTAACCCTGTCAACAGAGACTGCACTGCCCCCCGCACTTACACACGCATCTATACACGCACGCACACACACACACACACACACACACACACCCACACACCCTAATAATTCTACCCTAATTAGGATTCATTAACTGCTGCATCTATAAACGCTAACGTTACAGAAGAAATTGTAGTTTAAAATGGTTTAAAGAAACAGGTGCAATTAAAAGCAATATTATATAGTTAATATTATATAGTTAGATAATTAAGCAAAGAAAAATAGCAAAGACAAAAAAGAACCTATCCTATCTTAGTTAGATAAAAACATGGCTTTAAGAGTTGTTTAATGTTATTATTTTCTTTTTACAAATTTTCCATATTTGACACAATGGCATCTCATAACATACTTTAGATTCCTTATTTCTACAGAAATTGGAAAAGAAAGAAAGTTATACGCTCACTAGCCACTATATTAGATATGCTTGTTCAATCAGTTATTATGGCAAATATCTAATCAGCCAATCACAAGGCTGTAACTCAATACATTAAGACATGTAGACATGATCAAGAAGATCTGCTGAAGCTCAAACCAACCATCAGAATGGGGGAAAATGTGATTTAAGTCTCTTTGAATGTGGCATGGTTATTGGTGCCCAACAGGTTGGAGTGAGTACTTCAGAAACTGATTTCCCACCCAGCCATGTCACGAAGCTCAAAACAGCTCAGACTGGTTTCTTGAACATGACAATGAATTCACTGTACTCAAATGGCCTCCACAGTCACCAGCTCTCCATCCAGTAGAGCTCCTTTAGGATATGGCGTAACGAGAGACTTGTGTGACGCTATCATTTCAATACTGACCAAAATCTCCAAGTCATGTTTTCAGCACTGTTTTGAATTTATGCAATGAAGAATTGAGGCAGTTCTGAAGCTAAAAGCATTTCAGAATAGAGTGGCTCTTGAATGTATGTGTTATATACACCAATCAGGTATAACATTATGACCGCCTCCCTAATATCATGATCCCCCTTATGCTGAAAAACAGCCCTGACCCGATGGGGTATGGACTCCAGCAGTTCACCACTGTTCCTTCATTCGACCACTTTAGATAGATATTGACCACTGCAGACCAGGAACACCCAACAAGAGCTGCAGTTTTGGAGATGCCCTGACCCAGTGGTCTAACCATCACAGTTTGGCCCTTGTAACACTTGCTCATAGCCTTATGCTTGCCCATTTTTCCTGCATCTTACACATCAGCTTTGTGGACAAACTGTTCACTTGTTGCCTAATATACCCCACCCACTAACAGGTACCATGATGAAGAGATATTCAGTGTTATTCACTTCAGCTGTCAGCGGTCAAAGGTTATGCCTGATCAGTGTATAAATAACAGCTTTGATTTTTTTACAGTGTCACTTGTTTCATTACTTATGACAAAGCTTTGCTTAATGTTTGTTTTTAGTAGGCTAGGTTAAGCGAGCAGATTCTCAATCTTTTCTTCAGACAGAGGCCATAATAACATTAAAATGTTTCATTAAATGTTAAATTACTCTTTTCAAGGGTTGCATGAACTTGATTTAATAAAAAAATATTGTCTTAGATCTGGAAATACCTGGGATCCTTAAAGACACACATTCTCTTCCAATGGAACACAGTGTGTATTAGTGATGGAGACAGTTATTCCAGTTTATGACATCTTTCACAGGTGCAAACATTCAACTGCAGCAAAATTTCTTCCCACAGAATAACACACACTTCAGACATTCTTCTTAGGAAGCAACAGCAGTTGTCTGAGTAAAAGAGCATGCAACCCCTGCGTCCAACAGAACAGCTTAGGGTTGTTCTACTTTATGGGCTAAAGTCAATTTTTACTACTGCTAGTACTTGCAGCCGTAATGTGTGGCTCCGGTCTGCTTTTCAGATAAATTAAAGGACTCTAATCTGAAAACTAAGAAAAGTGAGTAAATCTTATTGACAGCAGCAGTTTTGTCATGTCACAGTAGGAAAATCACCAGGCAGTCAGAATAACATTAATGACTCTATTTTATACAATATTAATATCATTGCTATAGCGAAAACATCTACTCTGAAAAAGGAATGAGCATGATTTCAGTTTTTAAAACTAGTCTTGTCAAGTGTAAGTTAGAACAAGTGATCTTTATTTTCACAACAGCAGGGTTGTGCCACTGTCAGATAAGCAAGTATGCTTCAGTTAACTGAATTAGAGATTTGGTTTTGATTGTAAAATAAATAATACTGGGTTATTACATTAGGTTGTAGTCCCATAGGTAATGTTTACTGATTATTATAAGATTTAAAGTCATGTAAAAAAGAAAGTACACCCTTTCCCAGTTAAAAAATTTTAGGTATAAAGACATAAAAAACAGTTGGTCCTTCTCACACTTCTTCACAACATTGCTTCAGTTCATTGAGGTTTTGGGCATTCATTTATGCTCAACTTTCTTAAGATCCTCCCACAGTATTTCAATCAGGTTGATGTCTGGACTTGGACTGGGCCATTGCAACTCCTTCATTCTTTGCTTTTTCAGCCATTTAGTTGTATGATAAGATGGTGTGCTTGGGATCATTGTCCTGTTGCGTGACCCAATTTTGGCCAAGCTTTAGGTGTTGGACAGATGGAGTCCCATTTGACTCTAGAACACTTCACTTGAACGTTTTTCACTTGTGAATAATCTTTCTCACTGGGGAAAGATGAACTATTTCACATGGCCTTAACTTCTATCCTTATTTGCATTTAGTAAACACACACCTGAATGCTCCAGACCAGCAAACAGCCAAAACTTCTGCTTTTACAAAGGTGGTGACACTAGTTGATGATGAGTTAATCAAGTTCATTTGATTAGCAACATCCGGCTGCTACTTACCCTCTTAATTCCTACAAAAGCAGTAAGGGTGTACTTTGTTTTTTTTTACACCGCTTCTATATTTTGGCTCAGTTGTTGTTTAATAAATAATAACACTGTGTACAATCTGAGATTTTATTTACTAATTTTAAGATCCGATTTTTTTTATGACCTGATACAATAACCTTAGAACTTCTGGTAGATTTGAAATGAATCCAGAACACTTACAAACAGTTAAGCAGTACTTTAATGCTGCTGCACAACGGAGTGATCTAACTCATCATTATTCCCTAATCCTTATGCACTGGTCTACATTCTACTAGAGCACAGTTCAATTCAATTTAATTGTATCAATATAGCGCCAATTTACAACAAAAGTTGCCTCAAAGTCACCCACAGTCCAAGTACTATACCAATAGCTGCTATGAACAACCATCCTGTCGACAAAAGAGGTTAGATTTGACCCACCCACAGCATATCATGCACAGAGCCCCACCCAGAGCACCCACAACTCTACCTACCCCTCCCTCCGCCCCCTCCCTCATGAGCCTGACATGTATGAAAAATATGCATGTACTGTTGTCTGGTTACAGAGGTTCTGCTCAGCGTAAGAGCAGTTTATGCACCTTCATGATGTGCAAAGAGAAGGGTGTGATTATCGATGAATGTTTCTGTGTGCCTGGATGCTTGTGAGTATGTTTGTTGCAGTGTATGCTCGCATGAGAATGCTTGGGGTTGGGGGCAGTATGTGTACGGCTGACTGTGCAGGCTTTTACTGTATTCTTAGTGAGCACAGAGAGGGAGACTTGTTAGCACTGTCCAATTCAAAGTAAAGACAAACAAAAATCAGTTAGTTGTCAGTAGTTAGAACTCAAACTATAGTTTTCAGGTGAGTCTATACGGGTGAACACAGCCAAATTAGCAGGTGACTACATGAGGTGTGAGTCAGGAAAGGGCGGTGCATGTCTGCAAGAGACTGACCACAAACCAAAAGAATTGCACAAGAGGTGTTATGGATCCTGTTGCACAGTTTAATAACTGTTATCAGTTTCCTAAAATTCTTACTTGACTAAGCCTTGAAAGGCAGCATTGGATTTCACATATCAGGTTTGAAAAGGTGCAGAAATGAGATTTAGCTGAAAAAAATAGCCCAAAATAAGAATCCAGATTTAACTTACTGAATGTATTCTTACAGTGAAAATGGGTTAATGTTACCCCAGCAAAAGCAATAAATCTCTATAGCTGCAACATCACAGTTTCGAAACACTTCAGACTTGGAAACTGTGATTCTGGAAGTTTAACAGCTAATAAAGACTCACTTGTCTGTTTTCACCTGGGTTTTGTTTTGGAGTCTTTAGTTGCCATAATCTCTCTGCTCTCGAGTCATGCAATTTAGGGAAAATACATCTTAAGTTCAGACCACTGATCCCGACTGGTGGGCAGATTCCAGCAAAGGCATGCACAGGTCAGTCCACCACAACAGGAAATAGACAAGTGGTGTGAGTGAACGAGAGAAAGACAGAAAGGGAAAAAGAGAAATGTTGTAGCAAGAGTGGGGTGGGGGGGTGTGCCGAGTGTGATGTCATGGTGTGGTCACTCAGTGCGTGGGGAGCTGCTTGTCCGCTGACTCCCCTGTCTCCCTTCCCCTGGTCCCCCCATACCATCTCTGTCTGTCGCACCTCAAAGGATGGCTCTTCCCCCTCCTGTTCTCCCCCTTCGTCCTCCTCACCAATGTGGCAGCTCTGAAGAAAGATAACAAAATATCAGGGTCTTATTCATTTTTGAAGTGCAGTTTCAGTGTTTATTTCAAGTCATGTTTTGCACATCTTACCTTTGCCATAATATCAGCATATGACATATAGAGATGGTCAACGTCAAGTTTACTGCAATGAGATGACACACAAAAGGAATCAGTAAGTCTCACTGAGGAATATATCACAGCAGTGAGTGGCAAAGGAACCAAGATGCTCTTACGTCTTTTCTGTAAGAGCTGTACGGCTGAAATGAAGAATCAGCTGATGAAGGGGGTCAGGCTTCGTCTCAGTCTCCTCTTCCTCTTCCTCTTCTTCTTCCATGGCTTTCTAATTGTTAATAGACAATATGAAACATAACAAACCCTCTGACAATACGCCAATAATTACGGATTTAAGGAAGGGTAACTTACTGATAAATCGTCAATCATCTTGTCTTCAAATGAGTAGCCCTCAGTCTCCAACCAGTTGCGCTTGTAGGCATCTAAGAACATGTTGGTTACCCTGTGCCTGTAGACAGTGACAGGTCACTCAGAATTAGGGATAGTATACATATACTTATAAAGCCTTCTGATTTCATTGTAGTGTCATGTATTGATTAAGTATGCTAGAAATCATTACGTGGGGATGTTGTACACAGGTGTCATTCTGAAACAAGCAACTACTGCTCTGCGACGTTGCTTAGACAGCAGCTTATGCCACACCATTTTCTTGGACTTGAAGGGATGCTCAGTCTGAAGCACAATAAAAGCATTAAATGTAAAAAAAAAAAAAATGTAGTAGCTGTTTGCAACAGATTTTTCACACTAAGCAAATATCTTTTTCTTGTAGGGCAATAGAGCTTAGACTCACCACTTCAATGTGGTAAAGGACAGCGGACACCTCTTGTACTCTTTTCACCACCTTCTCCGGATTATCAGCATCTTCCGCCTTTCCAGACATCTCTTTATAAAGAGACATCTGCCAGCGCATAGCTGGGTCCTCCACCTGAAACATAACATGTCAATATGTATAATGAACAGAATTAATAGATTTAGATAATAGAAGAGAATTGATTTTATTACCTTCTTTCAATTATTTTCAGCAATTAATTTCAATGATTAAAAAGTCTGCTCACCTTGCCTTGCAGATGCAGATTGTTGTGCAAGAACTCCCTCACCTCTTCATCTGTGTCTTTCTACAAGTTAAAAAGACCAAGATTTGAAAGACATTTGTAATCCGAAATTTTAATAAATAACAGCACACTCGTAGTATTTCAGCCTCTAAACAAATTTGGGAAAGGAAAAAATAAACAGAGCTCTGTGAAAGTGGACAAATCATTCTTATTATTAAACTAGAAGAAGATAAAATTATTTCCCATTTTATGTTAAAATTTACACTGTCAAATAAATAACACTTATGTACTATAGAAATTTAAAGCACTCAATTCACAAATCAATCTATGAAACCATTTAAGATGCAAGATGATTTGAGCACATCAAAGTACCAGTGAGTATCTGATCTTGGCAAGATTGATGAGTTCCTGGTCTGCAGGAGAGCACATATTGAGGCCGATGGGAAGCATCTTCTTTAATGCTGCTACGATAAGGGAGGTCTGCACAGAGTAGCGATCCCCCCGCCGCTTCTTCTTGGTACGCTCCTGCTCTGAGCCACCAGACTAAAGAGAGATCAAACTGACTGATCACTTTCAGGTTAATGAACCACCTGCACTGCATAAATCAGAAAGTCTCTTTTCAGAAAACAGTTCGTGACAGAGGCTTTTAAGAATATTTTTTAAAAGTCTGTTAACTAAAACTATTCCTTATACAAAAGAGACAGATATTAAGTGAATCAACAAGTAAAAATATCAGTTGAAATAAGACAGACCAACTACTGAATTGTTCTGTAAACAACTTTTCATGTCATGTGCTTCATTGCTGCACCAGCTACAGTTGTTACACACAATGCAGCCTCACTGTTAGTAGTGCAGTGGCCAGACAGGGCACATCCTGTCCACAGGACAGCACACAGAACAGCACATGGGGTCAGCTCCATCGCCCCGGAGCTCTTCTCACACACTCCTATCCAGAGGCTGCCAATGCTCATTACTGTCTGTTGTCTGGCCTCACAGCACCCTCTCTGCCCTTAGTATGTGTGCTTGGTGTGTGTGTGTGTGTGTGTGTGTGTGTGTGTGTGTGTGTGGGTAGAAAACACTCTTTGGGCTTTGAGAGTCATTGTGATGATCAGATAACAGAAGCTCACTACAGTAATGCCCATCTGATAGCCAAGGAGAAGAGGTTCTACTTGTAGCCACCACGTAAAACATCAATCAAGCGATTAGGTTTACTTAACAATTTAATGGTGTCAATGAACACGGCATGGAGTAACGAGTCCAGTTAGTAAATATGATGACAGTTTTCTGGTGACGCAGTGAGAGCTAGCTCAATTTCCCCCCAGCAGATCCAGCTAGTGACAGATGCTTCTGATGGACCAAGCGAATCTAATGCAGACAGCAAGGAATGGTGTGGACTTTTGGTTCAAACAGGTACTGAAAAGAGAAGAGTCCCCCAGCGCAGGAATCTCTGACACAAAAGCTGAAAAAAATCCAAGCATCAGTGACACAAATTTTTTAAATCACAGATGCCACGGTAGCACGGGCTCCATAGCTGTATCCAACAGGGATGATCTAAAGGCAGACTGTTTAATGGTCAAACCAAAATAGGGTGATGGTACCCGGCTGCAGGAGTGCACACACCAAACTAGATACACAACTGCTCTGCCGAGCACCATGAAACCTCTCACGCCACTACGATCTACAGCAAAGAGCTTTCATCAAGCCACTCCGGACCCCTACTCACACATATACAAACGGACGCATAAAAACCATATGTGCACAACAAAACACACTCACACTCACATTCTGAACTCCTTGAACGCATCACAAATATATCCCACTCACAGGAAACACGGTCAACATGAGCAGCTTCAGCAATATATTCTGACTCTATCCTTTCACTCACAGATGTGTTGTGAATTCTCTGAGGCAAGAACTGTCATTATAACCCTGTGTGTATGTGTGTGTGTGTGTGTGTGTGTGTGTGTGTGTGTGTGTGTGTGTCTGTATGTGTATGTGAAAATATTGAGGTCTGTCTATTAAGAAGTGTGGTAGTCTGTGGGAGAGCTTGATGAAATGTCTCTGCAAACTCAGGGTGCCATGCGATCAGCACAGCGCTCGTGCACAAACCAAGTCTAACCTCTCCATCTCCGGCCTAGTGGCCCAGCGTCCAACCCCGACACAGGATATAAGGAGAAAACAGAGTTAGCAACACTCCTACTAGTGTCTAAAAACTATATACTACCACTTACATTGACCTAAATAAAGGATATTATTAAAAATGTAACAGCCCATTATTCCTACATTTATATAAACTTATTTTTGAAGTGACTGAAATGAATATTTACTGAATAACCATTCACCTACAGCAACTTAAATAAAAGAAAGGCAAGGAAATAACAGCAGGGAATGGGTGGTGTTAGTGAAACATTAATTATTAGAGTTTAGTTTCTTAATGTGTTATGGCTCAAGATATAAAGTAGGTGAATCAAACATCTAAGGAACAGGAAATTTTTACTTAGCCATTTTCTTCTGCTTGTGCACTCTTACCTTGCTCATCTTGCTCTTACTGTCAGCAGTCAGGAAGGACATGTTGTTGATCTCATTCATCACCACAAAGTTCTGCTCCTCCCTCTTAAAGTTCTGCAATATATAAATATACCACAATCAATATGTTAAATGGCCAAAGAGAGACAGATATAAAAAAAATGTGAAAATATCAGAAAAATAAGACTTACATGGGATTTGGACCAGAAAATGAAGACCTCACCCACCATCCTGAAAAGTTCCTCTGCATCTGGGTCAGGACAAGTTAGCCACCTTGCCCTACAGGCAAAGACAGCAATACATAATTGTAAGTGCTTGAAGGTAAATCTATGAATCCAGGCTGTGATTTAGATTTTTTATTTCAACAAATGAAGCTAAACTTATTTTGCTAGAGTTTGGCAAACAACAGAGTAAAATGCATTTTTTTTATTTCTGAGCTGACGTGAAGGCTTTTGACAGACTTGAGTGTAACTACCTTTTTTAAAATTTGTTTTAGAAGAACAAAACCTCTGTCACCTGCAGTACAAACAAATATTGGAATTTATTACAGTTGTTGTCACAGGTGCATACGCCAAAGCAGGTCATTATCCCTTCCCAGGCCATTTTGTTGTTTTGGGGTTTGGATTCTTGAATGTTTTTGCATTATGACCCCTGAGTGGTCCCGGAGGATTGTGTTTTGAATTCTTGCTTATTTTGAGGTGTTCTGTGTTTGGATCTTAATTTGTTATTGTTTATGTTTTGATTTTCAAGTAATTCTTGATTCATTTTAGTTCTGATTGTATTATCTGAATCACGTTCCTTGGTAAATTTCTATAGATTTTTGAGTGCCAGTTTAGATTGCATTACTGTTATAGTGCTGGTTTTGAATTCTTAGCTATATTTAACTTGGTGGTCTTGAGATCTGGTCTCTGCTTTTTGCAGATGATGGGGTTCTGTTGGCTTCATCGAACAACTACCTCCAGTTTGAACTGGGGCGGTTTGCAGCCAAGTGCGAAAGGGTCGGGATTAAAATGAGCACCTCCAAGTCTGAGGTCATGGTTCTTAGATGGGAAAGGATTGGGAATGAGTCCCTGGCCCAAGTGGAGGAGTATAAGTATCTCTAGTGAGGAAGAAAGCAGCAGGAGATTGACAGACAGATTGGTGCCATGTCTGCAGTGAGGTGGGTGCTGTCCTGATCTGTTGTGGTGTAGAGAGAGCTGAGCATTAAAATGAACCTTCTGATTTACCAGTCAAGCTGCGTTCCTACTCTCACCAATGGTCATGAGCTCTGGGTGGTGACTGAAAAAATGAGACTGTGGATACAAGCGAGAGAAATAAGCTTCCTCCGATGGGTGTCCAGGCTCAGCCTTAGAGATAAGATGAGGAGCTCGGTCATTCAGAATCAGAATCAGAATACTTTATTCATCTCCAGAGGGGAAATTACTTGCGTTACAGGTACTCCAGTTAGTATACATAAATATCAGTAAAGAATATATCAGGGAGAAAAATATGGAAACCCCAGCTTTGTAGTAGGTTCTTAATGGGAGGAGCTATACGGTATAATATAATAGACACAAGTGACTAAGGTCATCGAGGGATTCAGAGCGGAGCCACTACTCCACATCAAA
This sequence comes from Etroplus canarensis, assembly GCA_015106775.1. Classification (NCBI taxonomy): domain Eukaryota; kingdom Metazoa; phylum Chordata; class Actinopteri; order Cichliformes; family Cichlidae; genus Etroplus; species Etroplus canarensis. The sequence goes on from VUQH01008982.1 coordinate 88,144, forward strand.
AGAAGCCAGCTGAGGTGGTTCAGAATCAGAATCAGAATACTTTATTAATCCCCAGGGGGGGAAATTATTTCGGGCATCTGATAAGGATGCCTCTTGGACGCATCCTAGGTGAGGTGTGTTGGGCATGTCTAACTGGGGGAGAGGCCCCAGGGTGATGAAGAGAAGATGAAGAGATTAAATCCCTCAGCTGGCTTAGGAAAACCTTTGTGTCCACAAAGAGGAGCTGGAGGTGGTGCCCAGGGAGAGGAAGGTCTGGGCATCTCTGCTTACACTGCTGCCCTCGCCACCTAATAAGTGGCAGAAGTTGGATAGATACTGAACTTCAGTTCCTATTTTAAGTGTGTTATTTCTTGTCTGTTTAGTTCCTTCTGTATCTACCTGTCTGTAATTCCCCCCGCCTCATCTTTCTGTTGGTGCCCGTTTCTGCTATCATGTCTACTATAAGGCTACGTTCACACTGCAGGTCTTAATGCTCAATTCCGATTTTTTTGCTGAGATTTGATTTTTTTTTTTTTTTGCATAGTTGTTCCCATTATAATTTAAATGCGACTGTCGTCAGACCCCAGTGTGAACAGTCAACAGCATGCGCAGAAGAAGACGTAACGCCACACGCAGCACACTGATTAGCTCCATCAACAATGTCTGCCACGCTAGTTTGATCAATTGCTTACATTTGATCTTGCCACGTCTCGCCTCCTCCAACACAGAATTATGACATCTGTCTCACTTCAGTGACGTAAAAGTCGGATGAAATGTGACATGACCGCTCAGACTGAGGTCGTTTTGAGAAACATCGGATACATATCTCATTTAGGACCACATATGAAAGTGGCCTGAATCCAATTTGAAAAAACTGGATTAGTGTTGTTCAGACTGCCATAACAAAATCAGATATGAGTCACATATAGGCAAAAAAATCAGATTTGGGCCACTTTTGTCTGCAGTGCGAGCGTAGCCTAATTCTGTTTTTGTATGTTCTTTGTGTGCAGCCTTGTGTTATTCTTTGCCCTTCATATTTTTGGGATTACTGTTTTTTTGTGCCTTTTTTGGATTGTTTATTATGAACTTATCTTTAGCTATTAAAGCTTGTCTTTTGTTCAATTATTTTATCATGAGCCCTGCATTTGGGTCTAACACTCCACATCACTGTGACAGCAAATGCTTTTTGAGGTATACATTTCTTAGTTTTTGTTTTCATGATATTTTAAGTTACAACTAAAATGTCCAGAATTTCATGCAGGTGATGCCACTTTAAACACTGGCCAAAGCTAGGTATTTTACAGATGTTGTAGTTTTAACACATACAATATGACAGTATTGTGTCTTATTTTAAATCACTCAAGAGAATAGCCTCCCTTAAATTTCAAAGACCAATACTAACAACAGCAAAAGACAGCAGCAGAGAAGCAGAAATATGTTTATCAAGGCACTGGTAATTTCAGCTACCTGTTGTTGTCCACATAGCGAATGAGCAAAGGGTAGAGAGCATACAAGTCCCGACAGAGCACAGCAAACTCATCTCGAATGGTCCCATTTTCACTGTCAACCTCTGTTTTGCCCTCCATGCGCAGCTGATCTTCCTCTGCCACGACCTTTGCTGAGCGCTTCTTTAGCTTTTCCATGGTGGGGATGAAGTGGGATTTAAGCATCTCTGGTTTAGCCCTGCTGACAATGGGCTGTGCGAACACTGGACAAGATGAAAACAGTTGTCAGTTATCTCGAAATATGAGCTATACATCATATGAAAATGTAGTAGTCTACATGTTATAATACCTGTACAGACTGAATTAAAAGTAAAAATCAATACAAAGGATTATGGGTTTGTTTTTGGAACACCCAAAGTTGTAACATTCGTGATTCACAAGCTAACAAAAAGCACCCTAAAGACTCTAATTTTTGGAACATTCATGAAAATTAAAGCATGACTGCTGCAATCTGAGAGGTCCACTGGAAAACCATCATTCACTATAGCTGTCACAAGATGTGACAGATCACTTGACATAATTTTGGGTACTGTAAAACTTCTGTTCACTAACCTGCTAATCTCTTCATCCATGAGGCTTCATCTATACCCAGGTTGTTAACTACAATCTTCATGATGCTACCCAGCAACTGATTGAGTTGCTCAGAGGTGACAGCGGTGCAGAGCTGGCCCTCCTGCTCGGGGAAGTTCTCTGGGCCCCTCTCCCACCAGCGTGGGAGGTAGTTACACAACATGGGCAGGGTGATCTCAATCACATGAGGCATTTCTGTGTAGCGCGCTCCAGAGTCAGCCAGGTCGTGGATTTCTTTCATCAGGATGTCGAGCTCTGGGATATCAGGGCACAGCTCTTCTACTTGATTGGGAAGACCAAGAACTGAGGAGCGAAAGAAGAGACAGATGAAATGAGGGACAAGAAAATATTTCTAACAATTTTAAGCATGTAAATTTAAATGTAAAGGTAAAAGATGAAAGTAAAACAGAATGCAAAAACCCACTTGCTCTCTCTCTAGGAGTCTTGGTGGTGTAAACAGAAAATGCATTGAATTCATTTAGTGCTGGTTCAAGGAAGGCCACTGGCATAGCAGCCGCTAAATGGGCCAAACACTCGCCAAGAGCTGGGCGCTGCCTGCGCAGGAGATAAAAACACAAAGCCTTCATAATATATCTATACATAAATAGATGGAACATGTTAAGGATATCCATATAAATTAAACTTAACAGACAACAAAATCAGTAAATGTAGTTCTGGGCTTCTTTTTTACTCACTTCTCTGCGTGTGGAGTCTTCACAGTGCCCAGAGAGTAGATACTGCACATTAGACGATAGCAGGATATCTGCAAATCATCCACTGAGGATGTTGAGAAGAAACTTAATTATCTTTGAGTTGGTCCAAATAACCAATGGACCAACTATCAATAGTCAGTTTAAAGGAGAGAACCATTTTACTCACTCATGACATCGTCACCAAACTGGTGCTGGGCAATGTGGTCAAATAGTGAGGTGAGGACTGGCAACAGGGCAGTGGTGGTGTAGTTGATATTCTGTGAGACACCCTTAACCTATTAAACACAGAGACACACAGACACACACACACACACACACACACATCACTTGATGAGAAAAATAAGCAAATTTGTGCATTCAGCAGAAACAAAAACAAAAAGCCCTCTCTGACCTGGTTTCGACTGGACACTTTTCCCAGTTTCAGATTCTCAACCATCTTCTCAATGTCGTCTGCAGCACTCTCAAAGAACTGACGCAGGCCAGCCTTCACAATCTCAGGACCTGACTTCATAACAGTCCTTGAAAACAAGTTAAAAGAGATACATAATCTCAGTTTCTTTCTATTTTTCTCTGCTTGCGGAAATAACAGGTATCTGATATGAATACACTGAGCTACCTGGCATCCAGTGATCGTGAGAGAATGTGCAGGCAATTTACCACTGCAGATGCATCCGTTCCTGAAAACATAACATGAAATGTGTTTTTTCAGTGCAATCCTTTGTCTCTACAAGAGCTCAATTTACTGCAAATGGCAGATTTATTCTTGAGAACAGATAAGTTAATTGCAAAAAGCTCAATGTTAAAAATCAAAACCAGGGTATACAATTACAGATCATGTCAGAATACACTGAGCATACTCACAATTACAGTAAAACTATTAATTCTTACTCTTCACACATGCTGACTATATTCATGCAAAACAGAAAGTACACCCTCTCTCAGTACTATGGCTTTACGTATCAGGATATGAAAAATAATCATCTGGTCCTTACCAGGTTCTAAAATTATTTCAGTTAAACCTCAGGTAAAACAACACACAACATCCAGTGTGTCATTATTTATCTAACAAAAACTAAGCAAAAAGGCAGAGGCAGCGTGTGAAAAACTAAGAACACCCCCTGATTCAATAACTTTTAGAATCACCTTTATCAGCAACAAGTTTACATAATCATTTTTTGCATGACTTTATCAGTCTCTCTATCTTTATGGGGACTTTTGGCCCACTCCTTTTAACAACATTGCTTCAGTTCATTGAGGTTTGCAGTCATTCCTTTATGCACAGCTCTATTACATCCCGCTACAGCATTTCAATCAGATTAAGGTCTGGACTTCTCTGGGCCATTGCAACACCTTCATTCTTTTCTTTTTCAACCTACAGGTGGTCTGCTTGGGATCATTGTTCTGTTGCATGTTGCATGGCCCATATTTCAGTCAATCTTTAGGCGTCAGACAGATGGCCTCGCATTTCACTCTAGAATACTTTGATATACAGAGGAATTCATGGCTGACTCAATGACTGCAAGAAGCCCGGGTCTTGTGACTGCAAAACAAGTTCAAATCATTACTCCTCCACCACCATGCTTGACAGTTGGTATGAGGTTCTATGCTGATATGTTAAGTTTGGTTTTTGCCAAATGTGGCACTGTGCATTATGGCCTAACATATCTGCTTTGGTTTCCTCTGTCAAAGGACACCGTTCCAGAAGTCTTATGGTTGTTCAGATGCACCTTTGCAAACCTAAGCCACTGTGTTGTCTTCTTTTCAGAGAGAAGAGACTTTCTCCTGGTAACCCTTCCAAACAATCCATATTTCTCCAGTATTTTTCTGATTTTACTGTCATTAACTTTAGCATCAAACACGCTAACTGAGGCCTGGTAGAGCCTGAGATGTAGCTCTTCAATTTTTTGCAATTTCTCTGAACACTGCACAGTCTAACATTGGGGTGAATTTGCTGGGGCGCCCACTTCTGCCAAGACTGGCAACTGTATGAATGTTTTCCTCTTGTGAATAAACTTGCTCACTGTAGAATGATAGACATGAAATAGTTTGGAAATGGCCTTATAAACAGTAACAATTGCCTATCTAAGATCACTTCTGATGTATTTCTTCCTTGATATTGTGTTAACACATAGCTGCATGCTCCAGACCAGTAAAGGGCCAAAACTTCTGCTTTTGCAAAGGTTGTCACACTGGCTGATTATCAATTAATCAAGTGCATTTCATTAACAGCACCTGGCAGCTACTTACCCTCTTAATTCCTATGGAAGCAGTATGGCTATGGTTCATTTTTCCAAATGCTGCTTGTGCATTTTGGCATAATGACACCATGTAATGTTATATGTTGGAGTTCATCTGTGGTTGTATTTAGCTAAATTTAAGACCTGCTAAAAACCAATTTTTTACTATCACTATGGAAAAACTTGTAAATGAAAGTGAGTGTACTTTCTTGTTCACATGACTGTACATAGCTGTAACCACAACAATCATTATTTAATTGAAATGCATATGAGACTGTTTTTTTAAAAAAAGATTTCTTAAGTGCAATACCACTATTATAAAGCTTGATTTGGGTATGTTTGAAATTGTAGATTTGTCATATACCAGAAGATACTAGCGAGACAAGCTAAATAGGACAGGCTCACCTGTCCATCATATAAGAGTGACTTCCTATTAAAGACACATGATGGTGAAGGGAAGCAGAATGACAGCAAAGCATCCACTGCTTCATATAAGCCAGAATGGAAGAACATTCCAAAGATGCAGTACAATACCATCTGGGGATACCTGATACCATTACAGTAATTAATGCTCTCACTTTATTAAAACCAATCTTTGTCTATGCCTTAAAAGAAAAAAGTTTGTACTTCAAAATGGCAGGAAACATTAAAGCCAAGCAAAAGCTGAGCTAAAGACAGAGAAGAACTAAAAAATAAGAACTGGGTAAGGTAGGAAGAAGTAATGACAGACTCAATTTGATTATTATGTAAAAGAAAGGTTAGGAAGGAAAAGGAAGCAAAAGAAATGCAGAAATAAAGAGAAGTTAGACAGGAAAACAAATACAGAGATGGTGACAGGGCATGACACCACCATGCAAATTTCTTACCAAAAAGAGATACTCTGTGCCTCACCAAAGCAGCCAACTTACAGAAGATACTGAGGTAGGAGGAGAAAAGAGGAAAGGGAGAGAGAGGAAGGGAGTATAGTAAGGGGGAACAAGGCAGGAAAAATGTTTGAAGTACACATAAAGCAAAAGGAAAGTAAAGGAAATAACAAATATTGCACAATAGGAGGAAAATGGAGGGGTGTGGAAGATGGACAGTACAGACACTATCACATTGTCCTAAAGGGAAAGTAAATGCCAAACAGTTCAGGTCACATAATTCAAGGTACAACTGAGTTCTTTTATAAATACGCTTTTACTGCACATACCTTGCAATCATCTCCTTCTCCTTATTGGAGGAATGCCCTCCACTGCCCAATACTTTCGCAGGAGTGGAGAGGAAGTACAGGCAGTGGTTCTTGAAGTACTGATTTACCAATGGCAAAAGGATCTATAAAAACAATCCGAGATAAAATATTTATTACAGAAAAAACATGCAATAAATGTATCTGCTGAAATATTTTTTTTCCAATCTCTATTTCTTTTGATCCCTACCAGCTCTATGGGGAAGTTCTGTTACAACCCATGGGTTTTGACTACATTTAAAGCACAAGCAAGAAGAAGAAAGAAGCTCACCTTGGCAAAGAACTTGATTTCTTGTTCGTGGGGTGATTTCTCCACTCTACCACTGCTAACCACGGCCTCTGTAAAAAAATAAGTAAATAAATTAAATAAAAACTAATCCACTTCTTTCTTTGACTCAAGACTAAATGGGAGTGCCTATAGTAAATGTACAATAATCCTTTGTGTCTTTTAAATCACAGTACCAAGATGAGCAATGAATTCTTGGGCGATGTCCATCCATTTAAGGAGCTTCTGAAGGAAGCCATAAGCAAAACGCTTCTCAATGGAAGAAATGTCCTGCTCCATATCCTTTAGACCCCTAAGGAAGGAAAAAAGATGAAGTAAAACTGAAAGTAACTGAAAGAGAAAAGTGGAAAGATTTGAGCTTAACTTGGAGGAATCCAGCTTACCTTGTCACAGCATATCCATTAAGCTGGAGGAACTTGAGCAGGTCCTGGGCTTTCTCCCTGTCTCTGGCCTTCTCCTTAGCCGTCAGGGTGTCATAAGGCACGAGCAAAGGGTGAGTGCCACCACCTAACAGAAGCACAATCAACAGAATCACTGGCAAACATCACTATAAACAAAACTTCCAGTTGAAAATATGTTACAGAAGCTGCTCTTGCCTTTGGCCTGGAGCTCCAACTTCTTTTTCCTGCCCCAGGTGTTGTGATAGTTCTCTGCCAGCTGTTCAGCCATAGACTACATGGACAAAAAAACGAATTATTCTGCCTAGTCCCTTAGTGATGTGTAAGCGGCTAATGTGAACAAAAAAGCGGTGTGAAAAACTGACCAAAAGATACATACCTGCAGCTCTCTGGAGAGGGCCATTGCTGAGATGTCTATTGGCTGAGGGTTGTATCCGTGACTGGGATCATAAGTGGCCTGAAAACAAAAGAAAAAAAGAAGGAAAAAAACACACCTTTTGTATAATGGTGTTCATGGGAGGTTTTGGAGACCTCTAGAGTATTCATTTAAGTTCCCAGAAAAAGAGTACTGCATTCATTTCACCATTGTTTCATCAATTTAATTAGGCCAAAAGAGAATTTATTTTGAACTATGATTATTCTGTTTTTATACTTATGTAAAACCACCCTTTCCTATATGGCCAAAAGGAAAACACAGTAGCAATTCTTCAGTATTTGGAATGTTTTTTACTCCTATCTCTTGTACCTGAGCAGTTTGGGAGATTTTGCGTGTGGTGGCCTTTTTCTCAACTTCTCCTTCTCCATCCCTGGCTTTCTCCAAGGTCCACTCCCATGCTAGCATGGCTTTGATGGATTCTTTAATGGGCCAACGATAGATCTCCTTGTCCTGAGAAACAGAAGGAAAAGGGCTTTAAGATCGACAACTAAATGATACTCAATTACACATTTAGAATACTGGTAAAAATAAAATTCAGAGATGTGAACCTAAGAGTTGAAATGCTCATGGCTTACAAATACAAGACAAAAAAATGCATCATCAGATGCAAAACCCCACACGGTTACTACAAAACCTTAAGTGTAATTGAATGCACGTGTCTGGATTATCAGGATTCAGGCTACTCAACAAGTGAAAAAATCCTTACCTTTTCAGAGAATGTTTTGTATGGCCGGAGCATTGGGTGAGTCTTAGCATTCTCATCCAGCACCTCTCCGTAGGTCCAGTTGTTTTGAATCTGAAGAATGGTTTTACCATTAGGGCAATCATTACGAAGAACACTTTGAAATAACAAACATCTGTTTTATCATTTTTCTTATAACTGACCTTTTCAAAAGCCCATCTGTCATGAGTGTGTTCTGCATATTTGTTGATGAAAGGATCCAGCCTCTCTGGGATGATAGTGCTGAAAATTAAGTAATATTAACCAAATGCCAGAATTACCTTGAAGAATTTAGTTATTTTATGTACTTAGTTCATATATCCTATTCAGAGGTACTGCTTTTGCACATTTATGACAGCAATTAAAAGTTTAGAATAAAGGTGAATTAGCAGCTATAAATTTGAATCTTAAAATGCTTCTGTTCAAATGTTTGATTACAACTACATATCACTGACAAGGTGCATGTTGAGCCTCTTCCAAATGCAATATTATAGCAAAACAATACCAACTTAATTTCCAGTCAAGACTTCTAATAAGATTTCTCTATGTAATAAATTGTGATTCAAAGAAGTATTTAAACTTTATTATTGTGTAGTTATATTTCTATTCTGCCGGCCACTGTAGTCTTCCACTTAGTGCTCACTTAGTGGTCTCCACTGGTTTTGGATCAAAGTTGCCCTCAGCATCCACAGAGGCCTTTTTCTCAGTGTGAGATGAGTAGCTGGCATCCACATAGTCAGGAGGGATGGCTCCTGCTATAGCACAGAGGCAGGGCATGGCAATCTTGAAGAGCTCTGCGTCAAATTTCTAGATTTGAAAATTACATCAGAGAAGCCAAGTAAGTATTCCCATAACATAGTTACAGAAGGCTAACACCGAGTGACTCAACCCTCACCTTGTGTGCCAGTGATTCAAAGATTCCCCAAAAGAGTTTCCGAGAAAGATGCAGCTCTTCCTCAGAGGTCACCCCAAAGTTTGCCCATCCATTTGGCAAGCAGTAGTACTTCCAACAGCGTTCATAGTGATTGGTCAACAGCTGGAACAAATCAATCGTAGAGTGAAATACAAATGAGATTATATTTACCATATTTGTTGGACACAAATAAGCATTTTGCGAGTAATGTCTGTATTTAAACACTAGAAAATGAAAATGCAATAATTCCTCTAATCGAATCTAGTTAGTAGGTAATGCATAGTCTCCACCATAGTGTGTATAACTACCTGCACTTAAAATGTGCATGTATGCTATATTTTGTTTTATGTTTTAAATTACACTGTGTATAATACGCTAACCAGAACACAAACCTTGAGGGGCATCTTTGCATATTCGTTAAGGATGGGCACATCAAATACCAGCCGTCTAAGCAGATGCTGCAGCATAGAGGGTCGAAGGTATCTGTGGACGTCATCAAAAGCTTCATGAGTAACTGAACTGTTTAAGTGTTTAAAAACACTTTTATCTCTAAAAGCTTCTGTGGCTGAATAAAGGTTAGATAAATAGAATATAAAGATTCCTTGTCATAATTATTCAGTTGTTCAAGTATAATTAGTATAAAGAGTTTGTTTTCAGTACTGACTTGCAGAGTGACATGAGGCACTCCTCAATAACATCCCTCTGAGCCTTGGTAAGGGCTCGGCCACGGGACAGACGATAAATAGTGTGGAGCATGGAGTCGATCATGATGGCCCGGTGGTCTGTTCCAGCAAAAAGCGGGGCACACTTTGTAAGCAGAGGCAGAACTGCCGAACAGAGGTAGCGGTTCAGTGCCAAGGCCATTTCAGTTGTGCTGAATGCCACCTAAAATCAGAAAAAACCTGCTTATACTCGCTTCAATACTTTAAGGATAAGTACTTTTTTAATATCACATGCAAACTGCAGTAAAGTCCATCAACATACAGATAATGCAGAGAAATCTAGAATGTTCATAAGGGAAATCTATGTGTTAAGTCTGTGTTTTTCCCCTGCTCACCGTATCCAGAGAAGCTGCAGCTCTCATGTCAGGCAGGAAGCCAACCTCCAGCACATGAAGCAGGAAGTCCTGGTTTTCAATACCATACACTCTATCAAGGAACAGCACCATAGAGGCCTTGTGGTCTGGCACAAAACTGGCAGACATCTTGGGCTCAATAATCTGACCATCTGTGATTTGAAGAGAAGATGCCATTTATGCAGCAGGATGCCAAATTTACAAAGTACATTCACACACGATTTCAACTTTGCATCTAACCTTTGCCATAAGCTGGGATCTGCACAGGCAAACTGATTACTCCAACTAGGTCTTCTATAGGCACCAGAGACCTCAGGATGGCCCTGATTCTTAGAGCTTCACCCTTGCCTGCTTGGATCAGCTACAGATGAAACAATGTAAGACAAGCTGTATGAATATAACCCCTATTAATCAACCGCCTACAGGACCACTGTTCTTAGAGGCTTTAGAGATATAAATGTGTTAAAAGCTGCTCTACTTACATGCATCTCTGGGGCACAGCGACCCAGCAGATCAATAAGGGCTGAGTAAAAGGACATGATGGCATTTCCCAGATGTACACGGTTCTCTTCGTGCTGTTCCTCACCACCAAACCTGCAAATCCAGAAAACATGATTTTCTATAAGAAAATGTGTTGCACTGCTTTGAAATCAAAAATCTGCGTTATTGCCACTGCACTGGCACTTACATGAAGCGCCTGTCTTTTTTGACAGTGGGTCCATCCCTTGCTGGGTCCTCTGATATCTTGATGGCCTCCTCCATGGCAGCCAACAGGCCATTTCCCCCCTCTCCTCTCAGGGCTGGGCCGAAGCACTCAGGGCGCCGGATGAGCAGACGCACCACAACATTGGCGTTCTCCTCTACACTCTCTCCTGATTGTGGGGAGGTGTGCAAGTATTAGTGACAGCTACTCACAAATCAAGACCACAAGAGTCCTCATTACGTGATAATTGTAGCTGACCATTAACGAAGACAGCAAAGCGGAGGAAATCCAGGTATCTCTCTCCTCCACAAGGATTCCAGCCGATGTCAGGATAGCCTTTAGACAAGAGCATTGGACACATCCGCAGTCCGCAGCCTGCCAAGTAAGTCACCACCTACATCACCATGCACGTGAGCAACAACACGAAAATTATAAGATGATAGTTCCACTGTAACTTTTTTCTTTTTTACTTTTTTGTTTTCTCAAACCATTTCCAGGTCCTGCTCTTGCAAAGCCAAGGCCAGCTCGTTATTGTCAATACAAGAGGCTGCAGCCACATCCAGGGGTGTGGATCCACGCATGCCTGCATTGGGAAATTATATGCAGTGAGTATATTAATAGATCACCTATTAGAGTGTCACTTGGAATTTTCCAGGTTACAACACATTAAAATTTGCTTGTTCAGAATCTTTTTAATTGCATGTTTCAAATTTTACTTTAACCTTGTCATAAGTACTTAAATCAAACACACATACAGACCAAGTTTACATAAAATCTGAAAATAATAAGCCTTATGTAGGGTAAACAGTGTGACAGGTGACTGACACTGACCCAAGCCAATCCCGCTGTTCTGTAACAGGTAGCCCAGGTGGTCAAACATAGAGCGCTGGTTCTGTCGGCTGATACGACAGAAGTAACACAGGAAACGGCAGCAACTCGTCACCATTTGGGGGAATCGAATCTCCTGGGGAGAAACAACCATGACATCTAACGTGAGTTGGGTTATGTAACTAGTTAGACTGAATAAAAAGTCATCACAGTTACCTTTGAGTCTCCTCCTCCACCTAACACATTGACCATCACTTCCATGACAGTCTCGTGCATGCCCAGAGCTCTCATCAGATTCGGGTGTTGATAGAACACCTTGTTATTCATGATATTCCTGAAAAAAGAGAGCGATGTATGATGAACATGTGCAGCCCACAAAATTATTATGGTTCAATCTTTTAATTAAGGAAAAATAATAAAAATAATATGTGAAGAAAAACTAACAACTATAGAAAAAAATCACATATTCCGTAATTTAACACTTACTCCAAATAAATTATCCATAACTGAAAAAAATTACATCCTATCAGCCCCATACTGACCCAATGCTCTGGATCATAAGCTGCTCCTCTTCAGGACCCATCTGGACAATGAGCAGTGATCGGATTTGTCCCAAACACTCAAGTAGGTCCATGGTGTCCTGAACAGACACGGCATTGATGGCGTATGCTTTGGGCAAAGCTCGGATCAGCTCACCAAGGCCATCGTACTGTCGGTGGAGCAGGCTGAACATCAGACGCACCAGCTCAGGGTTTTGAATGAATGACTCCTGAGCCCAGTGGATCATGGTGTGGGAGATTAGCTCCTGAAGTGTGCCTGGGTATAGGTCATAAATAATTTTTAATTGTTATGAATTTAAGCATTTTTTAAATATTTTTGGAAGGTAGATAACAACAAAGATATTTTAATATGAGCATTATCCTTATTTTGATCTGCTATAAAAAAAAAATGCAGTTCAAGTCCTTCAGCTATTTCACTGGGAATTTGGGTGTTACTCTTACTAGGTTTTGGTTCTTCTTCGACCTCTGGGTTCTCCTCCTCCTTCTTCTTGCGCAAGTTCTTAATCTTGTCTACCAGACTGAGGAGTCTGCCCCTCAGTGAGGTGTCCACCTCCTCCTCCTCTGCCTCCTCTTCAATATGTATACCTATGGAAAAAAACTGGAATATAGCATCAACTCCCCACCCAAAAAAGATCTTTTTATGACTTCTTGATGCATGCTCAATCATCCAGGTACGTAAAGCCTCAAAAGTTGATTCTGAGACTGAAGAAGTCACTTGGATGAGTGATGAAACGTTTCTCCCACGGAAAACCCTACGTCCAGATGAACAGAATCAACTTTTGAGGCTCTTTTTATGACTGAAGAAATGCTTAATTACACGGAACTTCCTACCGCAATGAAGCAAGAGGTCTTTGTGGAACTCTGCCAGTGAGTCCCGCACCTCCTCAGGCACTGGACACTCCTCATCCTCCGGACCATGTTTGAAGTTGGTTAGCAAAAGAACCTTGAAGGCAAGCACATTATGACAACCCCATTAGGACATTTTGTTATGTCTTAGTATCTTTGGCAATAAAAAAAATATTTATTTTGCTGTAATCTAAACAACACGTGGTTTAACAGTTTCTTATCAGATCTCAGTAACTAATCACTAGAATTTAAAGCACAATTCCATCCAGTGTAAGTTCTCATTTTCTAAAGACAGTATCCACTTAACTAAGAAATATTATCCAAATTTAAATCTAAACTAATAATGCACATTTGCCTAGCCTGAATAATATTTCCTAGCAAAACAGTTATTACCTGGTCTTGTGGCGGTGAACGGAACTCACGGGTCTTGCGTGCAGTTTCAGCAGCTGTCATGGTGAAGGCTCTCATTAACTGGTTGTAACGAACACGCTGATTGCCCTGAATGTCATTGACAAACTGGTCTGAGAAGGCTACAATGGTTTCCACTCTGTGTCTCAGCTCGCAGTCACAGAAGTACTGCAGGAGTGTGCACATCTGAAAGAGAAAGATGAGATAGTAGCTTATGTTTTAAAATGTATAATTTCTCAAACTTTATGTATATATATATATATATATATATATATATATATATATATATATATATATATATATATATATATATATGTT